>JANAVB010011800.1:3351898-3571898 GCA_029216955.1 Iris pallida
TCTTCCATATTGGAGCACCAATCTGATTAGACATAACCTTGATGCCATGCATATCGAGAAGAATGTGTTTAACAACATAATTAATACTGTAATGGACGTAAAAGGGAAGACGAAAGACAATCCAAAGGCAGCCTAAGGCAATTTTCTCACTGGAGAAATATGTAGACGTCCTGTATTGCATTTGATAGAGGACGGGAATGGGAAGTTGAAGCAGCCTAAGGCAATTTTCTCACTGGAGAAGGAGGGTAAAGTGAGGCTTTGTAGGTGGATTCAAGGTCTGAAATTTCCAGATGGGTATGTTTCGAACTTGAGAAGATGCGTCGACCTCAAGGAGAACAAACTGACAGGTATGAAGAGCCATGATTGTCACGTATTCATGGTGCGGTTAATTCCGATTGCATTTCGGGAATTCTTACCGCAGGCAGTTTGGGATCCATTGACGAAGTTTAGCATATTCTTCAGGGACCTTTGTTCTAAGAAATTGCTCGTTGAACGTCTAAAAAAGCAAGAGAAGGACATTGCGGTAATACTGTGCAAGTTAGAGAGGGTGTTCCCTCCTGGATTCTTTGACTCTATGGAGCATTTGCCGATTCATCTTTCCTACGAGGCACGTGTTGGTGGACTCGTCGAATATCGATGGATGTACCCGTTCGAGCGATATTTGAATCACCTAAAAAGAAAGGTGAAAAATAAGGCTCGGGTCGAGGGTTCTATTTGTGAAGCCTATATTCTCGAAGAGATTACAAATTTTTGCTCCTCCTATTTCAAATCTCATGTTGCTACGAATAGAACGAGGGCTCCAAGAAACGACGACGGATATCAAGAATTTAATGATGGAATACTGAAAGTATTCAATGCGTCCGGAAAGCCTTCGGGGAAAATGAAGAAGAGATATTTGAATGACGAAGAGCTAAGGGCTTCTCAGTTGTATGTATTACTTAATTGCGACGAGGATGAAGTGGAGAAGCTAGAGGGGTAAGTAACTCAGGATGATGAGTTTACGTCATCTCAATGTAATAGTATAAGCTAATATTATTGTACTAATCGGCGGTTGCTTCGTTGTTTTCCAGCACATATAATGATGAGTTGAGGCTGGTTAGACCCTACCTAACAGACGAAGCATTAGAACAAGAAATGAGACGTCATTTTTCTTCTTGGTTGAGCGAATATGTAAGGAGCTCGGTAATTACTGGCCTCTTCTAATGCAACTGCGCAATAAATAACTTATTATCGCTTATTTGATATTCAAGTCGATCGTCTAATTTCTCCCGAGATTGAATTAATTAGAACTCTTGCCAAGGGACCAATTACTCTTGTTAAAATATGGCCAAGTTACTGTGTCAATGGCTTTCGGTTTAAGTCGACAAATGCTCCGATCAGAGACAGCTTCCTGGATCTTGATTCCACGAAAAACAGTTGTTTGTGTATCAAGTCTTCGAACTACAAAGACGTCGATCCAGAAAATGATTTCTTTGGCATCTTGCGAGAGATTGTGGAGTTGTCATATAATAATGGCAGAGAACCTGCAAAGATCGTGTTGTTCAAGTGTGAATGGTTCGATCCGATTGAAAATCAAGGTTGGAAAATTGACAAGCATGGTCTTCTGGATATAAACTACAAGCGTAGATATCAAGGCTACGAACCGTTTGTCCTAGCAACTCAGGCTCAGCTCGTGTACTTTACCGCTTATCCGAGACGGGAGCAACGAAGTCTGACTGGTGGGTAGTATACAAGACTAAAGCCAGAGATACTTTTGATGTTGACGAAAAAGCTTACCAGGAGGACGAGCTACCTCTTGTAACCAATATTGTCGATGTGGACTCCACGGAAGTTACGCATTACATGACACATAATGTAGAAGATGTAGAATTATCCGAAGAGGAAGACGAAGCCGACGAAGGCAAAGATGAAAGTGAAGATGAGGAGGAAGAGGAAGATGAGGTCGAGGAAGGCGAACAAGATGATTATTCTGAAGATGATTGAGAGAGATATACTTATCTGAACTTAGATGTTTCTTCTAGAATACATTATCTGGGCTTAGATGTTTATTGTTGAATGTATCATCATATGTTGTCTTGGTTATTATCTTATCTTTGTTGTACTTTCATATTTCTAGTCTCTATTATTTGTTGTACTTTCATATTTCTAGTCTCTATTATTTGTTGTACTTTCATATTTCTAGTCTCTATTATTTGTTGGATTATCATATGCTGTTATCAGGTATGGCAGGTCGTCGCGGAGCGTACCGAAGGGGACAAGGAGGTCACTCTCCTCCGGTACTTCCTACAGTTACTGCTAGAGGATGGAGTTTTCCTTCGGTACCTCATTCTGGTACCGGCTCTGGATCCTCGTCGCCGATTACTCCTCCATATCGGACAGTAGGTGGGCCTGGTGGGACGACGTCACGTGGGATATCTCCTGGGACGAGTAGTTCCAGGCCTGTTGAGAGTGATCGCCCGTCTAGCGTTTCTACTGCTGATACGATGATGGAGACGGATGAGCAGATGGCGGAGGCTGCGGCGACGGCCGAGGCGACGGCGCCGACGGCCGACCAGCATCATGCAGATGATGCGTGCGCACCTCCGGAGGAGAGGAGGACGAAGATCTGGGCCGACGGTACAAAGTAGGTATTTTGGTTTATAATTTTTTTTCTGTTTTTATCATAATTTAACTTTTTTCATGAATATAATATGTTTGTATAGATATCGTCCCCAAGAGGTACAGAGACGCTAGGCCACATGCTGAGGCATAATTATGGTGGTGCTTCGATTAACTACTCTGAGGCTCCGGACGAGAGGAAGGCCTTCTGGTTTGCGCACTTCAAGGTTAAAATATATTTGCTTTTAACATGAATCACATAATTTTTGTATATTATATATAACTGATAAATATTTGGTTTGTGCTCTTCTAGGATATGTTTTTCTATCCACCGCACTGGGCCGAGCTTATCGAGGGGATGTTTCCTGCCGTAGCTGCCAAGCTGATCCGCGACTCTATCAATGATCAGAAGGATCGTGATCGTGCCGGAAAGCCGATCCAAGGTTGGATCACCCCTGATCAATGGAATACTATGAAGGCTCGATTCGATGAGCCAAAGTACAAGGAGAAGTCGGAGAAGGCCAAGGCGGCTAGGCAACATGCCTCGAAGTGGTACGGTGGGTCGATTTCGATGACAGAACATTTTCGTCGTCTGGTATGTCTTCCTCTTTTAGAAATATTATTTTAATGCAAAATTGATAAATTATTACTAAGATAATATATTTAATTACAGGTAAGGAAGGTCGGTAACGCCGATATGGTGACCGTCTTCTTGGCCACCCATCGTCGCGGCGCTGACCTTATTGACGAGAGGGCCGAGCAGACTTATGTAAGTATTACAATACGTTATCTTAATTTAATACTTCGTGTCAATTTTAATATAACTTAGTAAATATGATGCAAATAAATATTCATGTAGTTAGTAATAATAAGTACATTAATTCGAAATTAGAAGTTAGTAATAATAAGTACTTTTTAGGCCGAGTATCAGAGGCTGCGGGAACGGGTGGCTGCTAGTGCACCTGATGCAGAAGAGGCCGGTACTTCCTCGCAGCCCACTCAAGCTCTGTCGGAGGACGAGCTGTGGATTGTCGCTGCTGGTGGACTCCGTAGGGGTACGTACTATGGTACGGGATCCTATGGCCACCTAGTTGTGACCCAGTCCTCTAGGACATCTCCTGCTAGTGTGTATGGTCCACAACCGTCCCAGGAGTCTGCCCGAGTCTACCAGATAATGGAGTCTCTCCGTGACGACCTGCTACGACGGATCGAGGAGCAGTCTCAGCACCATACGGACGATCCTGCGCTGCTAGCACGATTGGATGCGCTCGACCGCAGCAATATGGACCTCATGGAGACAACTGAGTGGACAGAGCGCACCGTTGGAGGGTTAGAGCGCACGGTCACGGAGTTGCAGACAGGACAGACGACCATGGACGAGAGGATGAGATTGGCGCAGGAGTCGATGGTCGAGAGCAGTGATAGAATGTTCAATATCATGGATTCATACCACCAGCGACTTGCAGCGTTGGAGCGTGCTAGTCTTCCGGGTGCGCCTTCATCGTCGTCGACTCCGCCGCCTCCACCGCCATCTTCTTCGACACCGACTCCACCGACGTCACTACCTCCATCGGTATCGATTTCACGTGAGGTGTATGAGTTGTTCGTATCCCTTCGTCGCGGCGGTGCCCCTTCTGCACCAGATTCCTAGTAGTCCTAGTTATGACTGTTTCTGTGTTTGTTTCATTCTTTGTGACTTGGATATTTGTTGGTTGTGTAGATTTGGATACTTGGTTTGTTTGGATACTTGGTTATTTGTATATTTGGTTATTTGAATATTTGGTTATTTGGATACTTGGTTATTTGGATATTTGGTTATTTGGTTATTTGGATATTTGGTTATTTGGTTAGTTGTTGTGTGATTGTTGTAAACTTGGTTATTTGGATATTTGGTTATTCGCAATTATCGACGTCAAGTATACAAACTTGGTTAGTTGTGTACAGCGAGAAATGGACATTCTGTGATTGTTTGGATCCTATTCTACAGTGAGAAATGGTTATCTTTTTAAACTGCAGGGAGAAATGGACATTATGTACTTTTTTTTTTGCAGTTTTAGTGACGTTTACCGACGTTTACCGACGGATACCGACGTAATTTTGCGTCGGTAAACGTCGGTAAATATGCAATATTTTCAGTTTACCGACGTTTTAGCGACGTTATAAACGTCGGAGAACGTCAGTGAACGTCGGTGTACGTCGCTACTATTCCCAGGAATTCCCATGATTTATCGACGTTTAGCGACTTTGATCATGTCACTAAACCACCGACTATTCGTCGGTAGTACGTCGGTAATTTACCGACGCATAGCGATACGCAACAAAACGTCGGTAATCCACCAACGTCACGACGGTAGATGTCAGCAATATACCGACGTAAATATACGTCGGTAAACGTCGATAATGGCGACGTTTTGCCACGTTTCGGAGATTAGCGACTTACATTTCAGCGACGATCAGAAAACGTCGATAATCCCGTCGCTAAATATATTTAGCGACGTAATTTGTCGTTTTAGCGGCGTCTTTATGCGTCGCTAAAACGACTTATTCTGGTAGTGTTTTTTTGGTTGCTATCAACCCTAATAACCGGCCAACCTTAATGACTAGGGCCTACTACTTCATGGTAGGGTATAGTCATAGAAATGTTTTCCTCTCTAAAAACTTTTAAGTATTGTTATAAGTAACCCTAGTGGCGGTAATTAATTAGTTTCTATATTATTTTATAGGCTCCTTGGATTACTTGGACCTGATCCCCGTGACGGACTTTCACACTCAGCTTCCGGTTATAGGCAAGTATACCTTGCCACTATGTCATTTCTTTTGTTACATTTCATGTCTTGCTACTTTATTGTTGTTTTACAATTGCGCGTCCGAGTATAACTCTAGGTACAACCAACGAGATACGCGCTGGTCATTACTTGCTAGCCTAGTTCATTAGAGACTACCCACTGCATAGCGAATACACTAGTATCTTGCTGGACCTTGACACATGCTTGGACACGGTGATGTGATACAGAGATACAGGACACGAACCACCGCATTCGACTGATCATCAATATAGCCAGGACGTACGACGGTATAGTTCATGCTAGATGCTTTCATTATAACATATTAGGCCCCGCACTGGGGATTGTGCGTGTCGTGGAGTCGACTCGCTCTAGATTCATTGGGTGGGTAGGATAGTTACTCTAGATGGAGGGGCTGCTACTGGTATTTGTTGTTGACAGGGAGGCGGTTCGGACAAAACCCACTGTGAGATGATCTCTGGTTCGGAGAGCTCCATTCGTCGAAAGTTATTCATAGTGCATTTACACATAGTTAATACAGCACCCCTGATTCTTTATGCTTCTTCATTATTCATAGTGGTTTATATATTATGTATCTTGTTACGTCCTATTGAGGACTTATTTTCTTCCAGATTGGCTGAGTAGGTTTATAGAGTTCTTGTCGGTTATTTGTTGAGCACCCATTTCATTGCAGGTATTACACTTCTGTGGTATGTATATCTCATTTCTATATTTCATACCTGCTTGATTATGTAGTATTTATAGACTCTTTTTCTCTCAAGTCTACTCGGACGAGTATGATTATTGGGATGCAAACTAGTATTCATATTTTCTACTTCTTATTCTTTTGTATTTGGATTGAGATATAGAGTTGATATAATGATGGCTACACCATTTTAAACAGCCTATATGTATTCGAGTCAGACTAGAGTCTAGTTGAATATGTAGCTGGCCTATGCCACGTGGCTTGGTCCCGCGTATTTTGGGACTGGGACGTGACACCATCTGGAGGTTCATATTGTTTTTATGGAAGGAAAAAGGGATTGGAGAGGTAAAATGGAATGTTTATTCCTTGTTGACATTTTCTTATTTTTCAGCACTATATTTGTTCCTTGTTGACATTTTCTTCTTTTTCATCACCATCATATTTCTCCTTGTCCGTTTTTTAGGGTGACCAATTGAACTCCCATTTACATTCTTTTTTTTATTATATGTGCTTATATTTTATCATTCATCTCATTATGTTATCAGAGTAATCTCCTTTTTATAACTAGGACTTATCTCATTATCCATCTTTAATCGTTGACATCTTTGTGTTATCAGAAATTAAACCTGTAGATACAATTTGATCAAACATGTATTTTCAAGGACAGTGCTTTAATCGTTGACGTCTCTGTGTTGACATCTGTATATTTTCAAGGACAACGCTTTCTTTTTAGGTAGAAATTTATTTGTGAATATGTTTTATTTATCAGCCATTTTATTTATATTTTCAATGATAGTGCTTTCCAAGTAAACTAACATGGTTTCTTGGATATTTTAATTGCAGTATCGTAGCTTGTTCAGGGACCAATATGTTTGTTGAAGGATCGACTAGCGTCTAAGTACATCCTAGCTGTGATACATCTGAAAAGAGCATACATGTGTTCCTGAGTTTTCTGAAGGGATTTTAGATATTGTGAAAAAATGTATATGAATCTATGCATGGATTGAATGGATATTTGAATCTTCTTAGAGGTTTTGGAGAGTTTTTATTAGTTTGCATATCTTTTTGAAAAAATGTAAGATGGTGGGTAATATATGTATTTTTGGGACAAATGATATATAATTCCAAATTAATATTTCAAATGTTTGTTGAATTTGATATTTTATGTTGTTTGCTTCAAAATGAATGTCTCGGTCAGTATTGACATTGTTTTTTATAACGTTTTCACAAGTGATATATATATATATATATATATATATATATATATATTTTATATATATATATATATATATATATATATATATATATATATATATATATATATATATATATATAAAATATATATATATATATATTTATATATATATATATATATATATATATATATATATATATATATGTGTGTGTGTGTGTGTGTGTGTGTGTGTGTGTGTGTGTGTGTGTGTGTGTGTGTGTTTTGTATTACCTCTATAACAGTTAAAAAAACATTATAAATAGATTTTATTTTCATAATGAAAAATAAGGATTATATTTATTTAACTCACTACCAAAATAAGCCAAATCAGCGACGAAATTAGCGACGCCAGCTTAAAACGTCGCTAATATTTTTGGAATTAGCGACGCCAAAAATAAGTGTCACAATACGTCGCTGATAGCGACAAACAGCGACATATTGCGACTACCTTTAGTGTAATAAAAACCAACGTCGTTGATTTGTCGGAAAACGTCGCTAGTTTTATTGGTTCAGCGACGTTTAGCGTCGCATAGCTTATGGCGTCGCCGAATATTAAAGGAAAGTCGACGCTTTGCGACGTATTTACGGACGTCGCTAAATTGATGGTAAATAGGGTTTCCTCGCACTACCAGAATAAGTCATTTTAGCGACGCATAAAGACGTCTCTAAAATGACAAATTTCGTCGCTAAAGATATTTAGCGACGGAATTACCGACGTTTCGTGATAGTCGCTGAAATGTAAGTCGCTAATCTTCTAAACGTCGCCAAACGTCGCAATTATCGACGTTTGCCGACGTATATATACGTCGGTATATTGCCGACGTCTACCGTCGTGACGTCGGTGGATTAGCGACGTATTACTGCGTATCGCTCCGCGTCGGTAAATTACCGACGAATGGTCGGTGTTTTAGTGACATGTTCAAAGTCGCTAAACTTCGGTAAATCCTGGGAATTCCTAGGAATATTACCGACGTGCACCGACGTTTACCGACGTTTTCTGATATATTATAACGTCGGTAAACTGGATAATATCGCATATTTACCGACGTTTACCAACGTAAACGTACGTCGGTGTACGTCGGTAAACGTCGGTAAATGTCGCTAAGTCTGAAAATAAAATAAAATACAGAATGTCCATTTCTCCCTGCAGTTTAAAAAGATAACCATTTCTCACTGTAGAATAGGATCCAAACAATCACAGAATGTCCATTTCTCGCTGTACACAACTAACAAAGTTTGTATACTTGACGTCGATAATTGCGAATAACCAAATATCCAAATAACCAATTTTACAACAATCACACAACAACTAACCAAATAACCAAATATCCAAATAACCAAATATCCAAATAACCAAGTATCCAAATAACCAAATATCCAAATAACCAAGTATCCAAACAACCAAGTATCCAAATCTACACAACCAACAAATGAAAAAGTCACAAACAAAGAATGAAACAAACACAGAAACAGTCCTAACTAGGACTACTAGGAATCTGGTACAGAAGGGGCACCGCCGCGACGAAGGGATAAGAACAACTCATACTCACGTGAAATCGATACCGATGGAGGCAGTGACGTCGGTGGAGTCGGTGTCGAAGAAGATGGCGGTGGAGGCGGCGGAGTCGATGACGATGAAGGCGCACCCGGAAGACCACATGCTCCAACGCTGTAAGTCGCTGGTGGTATGAATCCATGATAGATAACATTCTATCACTGCTCTCGACCATCGACTCCTGCGCCAATCTCATCCTCTCGGCCATGGTCACCTGTCCTGTCTGCAGCTCCGTGACCGTGCGCTCTAACCCTCCAATGGTGCGCTCTGTCCTCTCAGTCGTCTCCCTAAGGTCCATAATACCGCGGTCGAGCGCATCCAATCGTGCTAGCAGCGCAGGATCGTCGTGCTAAGACTGCTCCTCGATCCGTCGTAGCAGGTTGTCACGGAGAGACTCCATCATCTGGTGGACTCGGGCAGACTCCTGGGACGGCTGTGGACCATGCACACTAGCAGGAGATGTCCTAGAGGACTGGGTCGCAACTAGGGCGCTATAGGATCCCGTACCGTAGTACGTACCCCTACGGAGTCCACCAGCGGCGGCCATCCACAGCTCGTCCGCCGACGGAGCTTGAGTGGGCTGCGAGGAAGTACCGGCCTCTCCTGCATCAGGTGCACTAGCAGCCGCCCGTTCCCGCAGCCTCTGATACTCGGCCTAGAAAGTACTTATTATTACTAACTTCTAATTTCTAATTAATGTACTTATTATTACTAATTTCTAATTAATGTACTTATTATTTCTAATTTCTAATTAATGTACTTATTATTACTAACTACATGAATATTTATTTGCATCATATTTACTAAGTTATATTAAAATCGACACGAAGTATTAAATTAAGATAACGTATTGTAATACTTACATAAGTCTGCTCGGCCCTCTCGTTAATAAGGTTAGCGCCGCGACGATGGGTGGCCAGGAAGACGGTCACCATGTCGGCGTTACCGACCTTCCTTACCTGTAATTAAATATATTATCTTAGTAATAATTTATCGGTTTTGCATTAAAATAATATTTCTAAAAGAGGAAGACATACCAGACGACGGAAATGTTCTGTCATCGGAATCGACCCACCGCACCACTTCGAGGCATGTTGCCTAGCAGCCTTGGCCTTCTCCGACTTCTCCTTGTACTTTGGCTCCTCGAATCGAGCCTTCATCGCATTCCATTGATCAGGGGTGATCCAACCTTGGATCGGCTTTCCGGCACGATCACGATCCTTCTGATCATTGATAGAGTCGCAGATCAGCTTAGCAGCAACGGCAGGAAACATCCCCTCGATAAGCTCGGCTCGGTGCGGTGGATAGAAAAACGTATCATAGAAGAGCGCAAACCAAATATTTATCAGTTATATATAATATACAAAAATTATATGATTCATGTTAAACGCAAATATATTTTAACCTTGAAGCGCGCAAACCAGAAGGCCTTCCTCTCGTCCAGAGCCTCAGAGTAGTTAATCCAAGAACCACCATAATTATGCCTCAGCATGTGGCCTAGACGTCTCTGTACCTCTTGGGGACGATATCTATACAAACATATTATATTCATGAAAAAAGTTAAATTATGATAAAAACAGAAAGAAAAAAATTATAAACCAAAACACCTACTTTATACCATCGGCCCAGATCTCCATCCTCCTCTCCTCCGGAGGTGCACATGCATCATCTGCATGATACTGGTCGGCCGTCGGTGCCGCCGCCTCGGCCGTCGCCGTAGCCTCCGCCATCTGCTCATCCGTCTCCATCATCGTATCAGCAGTAGGAACGCTAGACGGACGATCACTCTCAACAGGCCTGGAACTACTCATCCTAGGAGATATGCCATGTGACATCGTCCCACCAGTCCTACCTACTGTCCGATATGGAGGAGTAATCGGCGACGAGGATCCAGAGACGGTACCAGAATGAGGTACCGAAGGAAAACTCCGTCCTCTAGCAGTACCTGTAGGAAGTACCGGAGGAGAGTGACCTCGTTGTCCCCTTCGGTACGCTCCGCAATGACCTGCCATACCTGATAACAGCATATGATAATACAACAAATAATAGAGACTAGAAATTTGAAAGTACAATAAATAATAGAGACTAGAAATATGAAAGTACAACAAATAATAGAGACTAGAAATATGAAAGTACAACAAAGACAAGATAATAACCAAGACAACATATGATGATACATTCTACAATAAACATCTAAGTCCAGATAATGTATTCTAGAAGAAACATCTAAGTTCAGATAAGTATATCTCTCTCAATCATCTTCAGAATAATCATCTTGTTCATCTTCCTCGACCTCATCTTCCTCTTCCTCCTTATCTTCACTTTCATCTTCGCCTTCGTCGGCTTCGTCTTCCTCTTCGGATAATTCTACATCTTCTACATTATGTGTCGTGTAATGCGTAACTTCCGTGGAGTCCACATCGACAATATTGGTTACAAGAGGTAGCTCGTCTTCCTGGTAAGCTTTTTCGTCAACATCAAAAGTATCTCTGGTTTTAGTCTTGCATACTGCCCACCAGTCAGACTTCGTTGCTCCCGGTCTCGGATAAGCTGTGAAGTACACGAGCTGAGCCTGAGTTGCTAGGACAAACGGTTCGTAGCCTTGATATCTACGCTTGTAGTTTATATCCAGAAGACCATGCTTGTCAATTTTTCAACCTTGATTTTCAATCGGATCGAACCATTCACACTTGAACATCACGATCTTTGCAGGTTCTCTGCCATTATTATATGACAACTCCACAATCTTTCGCAAGATGCCAAAGAAATCATTTCCTGGATCGACGTCTTTGTAGTTCGAAGACTTGATACACAAACAACTGTTTTTCGTGGAATCAAGATCCAGGAAGCTGTCTCTGATCGGAGCATTTGTCGACTTGAACCGAAAGCCATTGACACAGTAACTTGGCCATATTTTAACAAACGTAATTGGTCCCTTGGCAAGAGTTCTAATTAATTCAATCTCGGGTGAAATTAGACGATCGACCTGAATATCAAAGAAGCGATAATAAGTTATTTATTGCGCAGTTGTATTAGAAGAGGCCAGTAATTACCGAGCTACTTACATATTCGCTCAACCAAGAAGAAAAATGATGTCTCATTTCTTGTTCTAATGCTTCGTATGTTAGGTAGGGTCTAACCAGCCTCAACTCATCATTATATGTGTTGGAAAACAACGAAGCAACCGCCGATTAGTACAATAATATTAGCTTATACTATTACATTGAGATGACGTAAACTCATCATCCTGAGTTACTTACCCCTCTAGCTTCTCCACTTCATCCTCGTCGCAATTGAGTAATACGTACAACTGAGCAGCCCTTAGCTCTTCGTCATTCAAATATCTCTTCTTCATTTTCCCCGAAGGCTTTTCGGACGCATTGAATACTTTCAGTATTCTATCATTAAATTCTTGATATCCGTCGTCGTTTCTCGGAGCCCTCGTTCTATTCGTAGCAACATGAGGTTTGAAATAGGAGGAGCAGAAATTTGTGATCTCCTCGAGAATGTAGGCTTCACAAATAGAACCCTCGACCCGAGCCTTATTTTTCACCTTTCTTTTTGGTGATTCAAATGTCGCTCGAACGGGTACATCCATCGATATTCGACGGGTCCACCAACACGTGCCTCGTAGGAAAGATGAATCGGCAAATGTTCCATAGAGTCAAAGAATCCAGGAGGGAACACCCTCTCTAGCTTACACAGTGTAACCGCAATGTCCTTCTCTTGCTTTTCTAGACGTTCAACGAGCAATTTCTTAGAACAAAGGTCCCTGAAGAATATGCTAATCTCCGTCAATGGATCCCAAATTGCCTGCGGTAAGAATTCTCGAAATGCAATCGGAATTAACCGCTCCATGAATACGTGACAATCATGGCTCTTCATACCTGTCAGTTTGTTCTCCTTGAGGTCGACGCATATTCTCAAGTTCGAAACATACCCATCTGGAAATTTCAGACCTTGAATCCACCTACAAAGCCTCACTTTATCCTCCTTCTCCAGTGAGAAAATTGCCTTAGGCTGCTTCAACTTCCCATTCCCGTCCTCTATCAAATGCAATGCAGGACGTCTACATATTTCTTCCAAGTCCAATCTAGCCTTTGGATTGTCTTTCGTCTTCCCCTTTACATCCATTACAGTATTAATTATGTTGTCAAACACATTCTTTTCGATATGCATGACATCAAGGTTATGTCTAATAAGATTGGTGCTCCAATATGAAAGATTCCAGAATATACTCCTCTTCGTCCAGTTATGAGTGCGACCAAATTCGTCACACTTGTAGCCCGTAGCAGGCTGCTCAATAGCTCTTGGTAAATCTTTTACCTCTTCCCATATCGTGTATCCGGTCCACCTTGGCGGGGGATTAGCCTTGTCCACAATGCCAGCACGAAAAGTATTCCTGTTCCTCCGGTACGGATGATCCTTCGGCAGGAATTGTCGATGACAATCGAAGAAGCACGGTTTGCCTCCGTATTTCAAACGGAAAGCCTTAGTGTTGTCCATGTAATACGGACATGAAAGACGACCATGCATGCTTCATCCAGATAACATTCCATAGGCCGGAAAGTCGTTGATGGTCCACATAAGTGCAGCCCGCATCCGAAAATTTTGTTTTCTAGATACATCGTACGTGTTGGAACCTACTTCCCACAGCTGATTCAACTCATCAATCAACGGCTGTAAATACACATCGATGTTCCTTTTCGGATTGTTCGGACCTGGGATAATAACGGTGAGAAACATATACGGAGTCTTCATGCACATCCAAGGCGGTAGATTGTACGGGGTGACGATCACAGGCCAACACGAATACTGGGATCCCGAAAGTCCGAATGGGGTAAAACCGTCGGAGTAGAGACCCAATCTGACATTACGCGGATCAGAAGCAAAATCTGGATACTCTCGATCAAAGTGCTTCCATGCTTCTCCATCAGATGGGTGATCCAACACTCCTTCGGTATGTTCCCGCTTATGCCAACTCATGTTTTCTGCAGTTTTCTTCACCATAAACAACCGCGACGTCAACGACAAGTAGTGCATCGAAGAGGTAGGCTTCCTGGCACCGACAGACTTTCCTCTACCACATGCCTTGTAGCGATCGACACCACAAAATCTGCAGGCGTCTTCATCCTTGTCGTCTTTGTAGTACAACATCTGCCCGTTGTGACAGGCATCAATTTTTTCGTATCCCATCCAGAGCTATCTAACCATCCTCTTAGATCGGTAGAAGTCGTTAGGCAACTTCGCACCCTCAGGCAATATTTCTATAAGCAACTCCATAAGACGGTTGTAGCAATCTTGCGACATGTTAAAATCGGACTTGATGCTCAACAATCTTGTAACCACCTCCAACGGTGAATGATCCTCACAACCAGGATATAATGGAGACCTTACATTCTCCAGCAACTCCATGAACTGTGCAGCATCGGGGTTCGGTGCCTCCTCAGGTGCATCATGATCATCCGGATCGAAACTAGGCCCGGCCGCGTCGAAAACCATGTTCACCAACCCATCGTCGTAAGGAGCGTTGTTGTGGACATCCACATAAGGCTCGTACTCCGATGCTAAAGACACAAGTTCTCCGTGCTCGCTCCACTGATAGTAATTTGGCGTGAAACCCTTCGAGTATAAATGATACGTGACATCCACTTCTGGATGATATTTCAAGTTGCGATATCTCACACACGGACACTTAATTTTGGTACCGTCCATGTACTGAGGGAACGTCTTGGCAAACTGCAGGAACTGGTGTACACCCTCTATGAATTCATCCCGCACACTGCACATGTCATCAGGATGACGGTTGTACATCCAAGTACGATTCTGCAGATAGTAATTCAGCTCCATAATTCTGTAAGATAGATACATCAAGGTAGTGAATGATATGCAATTGTCAGTTCATGCGGTCTATACTTTCTGCAGTATATGTACATATGATATTTTACGTTAAATGGTCAGAGATTATCTGTCATCTTCTTTTCGCATTGCTAACTTTTCTTTCGCGTGTTTGTGCGTGCGGTGGTCAGAGATTATCGCGACAGTATATCACCCGTGTCTACAATATTTTATATAGGCTGAGTTGTAGAAGTAAAGTTTTAGGATATTAGTCTATATATTATGTATAGTCCAACCGAGCCAACTCTAAGCTAAACTAGTCTAACTTGGTCAAACTAGCCATTTCTAAGTTGTATAAGTCAAGTTTTAGGATATTAGTCTATATATACTAGTATAAACTCTCCCTCCTCTCCAAATACCTGGTACTAGTTAACCCTTCCCCTTTCTCCCACTAGACACACACATACATATATATGATGTATACAACCACACCATAGTTCCCAGGTTCTTTTAACCTAACTTGCCAGTTGGTACTAACCTCAATAGAACAAACACTCTCACAGCTCAAAATACTAACACATGCTCACGCCTTACTCTTGTGACACTCCCTTTCAAACACAAACACACACCTATATGTTTCCTTACACATGTTGCCATGTTACCTATAAAAATAGGAAACCCTTGTTGTCTAAAATAAGACACAATTGTACAAAGAGAACCATACTGTAGAACTCACACTTTAAGACAATAGATGAATGAAGACTTGTATGGAGGATCGATAGGGTTGAGCAATGTCATTTTATTCTACAAAGAAAACCATACTGTAGAACTCATACTGTAGAACTCACACTTTAACATAATTCTACAAAGAGTTGTCATAGGGTGTTGAGCGATGTCATTTTATCCTTTTCTTCTTCTTCTTCTTGGGATTTTCGAGTATTGGATCTTGAGACATATATAGCTAGAACTTACGAAGAATGGAGTACCATACTTCAACAAATAGATGTTGACTAATTGGTTCATATACTTATTGTCTAAAATAAGTGTAGGAATGTTGCAAGGTGAAACAATGCATCAAACACTATATCGAAACCCAAACCCAATATGCAAATCCAAATTAATACGAAAATACACAAGTGTATATAGGGGATTAAGTGTACAGAGGTGAAATACATATATATATGCATGCTTGGGGGTGTCCATGTGTCCAACAAATGGACACAAAGTGTCTAAAATCTCACGAACACACTGTATCAGTGAACACATGGTCGTAACGTGTCTCCATGTCCATTTTGGACACGAAAAATACCTCAATTAGGGTTAGGATTTACCTTCAGTCTCCTCACAGTGGTGGAAGAGGAGGAGGAGGAGGACAAGTTCGGTGGTGGAGGAGGAGGGGATTAAGTGTACAGAGGTGAAATACATATATATGCATGCTTGCGGGTGTCCACGTGTCCAACAAATGAACACAAAGTGTCCAAAACCTCACGAACACACTGTATCAGTGAACACATGGTCGTAATGTGTCTCCGTGTCCATTTTGGACACGAAAAACATCTCAATTAGGGTTAGGGTTTACCTTCAGTCTCCTCGCGGTGGTGGAGGGGGAGGATCTCGCGGTGGAGGAAGAGAAGGGGCTCGCGGTGGAGGAGGAGGAGGAGACGGGGCTCGTCGGAGGGAGGAGAAGGAGCTCGCGGTGGAGGAGGAGGATGAGCGGCGCCGGAAGGAAGGGGGTCGGGCTGTCGTCGTGGTCGGAGGAAGAGGGGCGAGAACAAAAAATTTGGGGAGAGGGAGAAATAAAAAGTGGAACCGAGGAAACCCTATTTAGCAGAAATTAGCGAAGCCTGAACGTCGCAAAACATCGGTATTGGTTTAATATTCGACGACGTTATAACCTTTGCGACGCTAAACGTTTTTGAACTGATAAAACATGCGACGTTTTCCGACAAATCAATGACGTTGGTTTTTATTAGACTATAGCTAGTCGCAATATGTCGCTGTATGTCGCTACCAGCGACATATTATGACACTTAAATTTGGCGTCGCTAAAACCAAAAATATTGGCGACGTTTTAAGTTGGCGTCGCTAATTACGTCGCTGATATGACTTATTTTGGTAGTGTCGGTTCGACTTTTCATTTCTCCCTCTCACCAAATTTTTTGTTCCCGCCCCTCTTCCTCCGACCTCGACGACAGCCCGACCCCCTTTTCTTTGGCGCCGCTCATCCTCCTGCTCCACCGCGAGCCCCTTCTCCTCCCTCCGGCGAGCCCCTTCTCCTCCTCCTCCTCCACCGCGAGCCCCTTCTCCTCCTCCACCGTGAGATCCTCCTCCTCCACCACCGAACTTGTCCTCCTCCTCCTCCTCCTCCTCCACCACCACGAGGAGACTGAAGGTAAACCCTAACCCTAATTGAGGTATTTTTGTATCCAAAATGGACACGGAGACACATTACGACCATGTGTTCACTGATACAGTGTGTTCGTGAGGTTTTGGACACTTTGTGTCCATTTATTGGACACGTGGACACCCCCAAGCATGCATATATATGTATTTTATCTCTGTAGTAATCTTGCATTACTATATAGCAGGAAAGAGTTTGAAGGATTATGTCAAAACATACGGCTTAGAAAATTATGACATGTTAGTCTTCCGATACCGCGGTAACATGATATTCACATTAAGGATCTTTGACAATGTGACATGTTGTGAAAAGATATAACCTTATAGTTCTCCTACGGATTTGAAGAAAACCTCTGTACTTCCTCCGGGTGATGCCACCGGCTATGCTGCTTCCCCCTCCTCTTCCTGCCCACTTCTTCTCTCCCGACTCTACACTTGAGGTGGATATCATATGTGGCTGAGAGAGTCAAATAAGAAGAAGGTAAGTAGGGAGGAGCAGATGGGTCCAGAGCCATGGTGGAGGAGAGAAGAAGGAAGATGCTTGATCAGAACTTAAGGTGGAAAAGTTGTGACGTTGATAGCATGAGAGAGGAAGAGGGTGAATGGAGGGAGGGAAGTGGCTGCGTGCCTTTGGCTCACTCAAGCGGTATTTGTCCTCCGACCCTCATCCCTCGGCAATGGTGATACGACAACCTATCACTATATCTTATATAGTAGTAGATGATGTCTTAGTATTACATTATGTGAGTTCATCTTGATTATGTTACATTCTTCAGATACTAGATATGATAAGAACATATACTACACCATATGTACAGAACATAGATGACTCACACTAATGTATGCTAGAATGAATTTTGGGTTGTGTTCTGAGCCATTCGTTCCCATACTTGGCTCCTACAGCATGTGAAATAGACATTCTGAGAACTGGACATTGTGTGATTGTTGTAGACTTGGTTATAGGGACTGAAACCTGTGTACAGCGAGAAATGGACATTCTGTGATTGTTTGGATCATATTCTATAGTGAGAAATGGTTATCTTTTTAAACTGCAAAGAGAAATGGATATTCTGTATTTTATTTTATTTTATTTTTTATTTTGTAGATTTAGCGACGTTTACCGACGTCCTCCGACCCTCATCCTTCGGCAATGATGATACGACAACCTATCACTATATCTTATATAGTAGTAGATGATGTCTTAGTATTATATTATGTGAGTTCATCTTGATTCTGTTATATCCTTCAGATACTAGATACGATAAGAACATATACTACATCATATGTACAGAACATAGATGATTCACACTAATGTATGCTAGAATAAATTTTGGGTTGTGTTCTGAGCCATTCGTTTCCATTCTTGGTAATTAAGCATGTGAAATAGAACTGACTATGTTTAGTTTGTCTTACGATACAGATTTTCACATCCAAATTGAAATGGATCGTTACTTCGTTGATCGTACATGGATGTACTAGCGGATCAACCTCTTGGACCGTAGGTACTTATAAGTATTGACCGTATCGAATTAGTATCGATCTATCATTTTGGTATGGGCCATATCGGTTGGTATTGGTCTTAGCGAATTGGTATCGTCCTATCCGATATGTATCGGCCGTATAGCTGGGATTCATATTGGCCTTATCGATTTGGTATCGGTCAATTCCGATAGGTATCAGCCGTATTGGATTATTATATACCATTTTGGATTAGTATCGTCGGAAAGTAGTCGACAATGCTTCGTATTGTGAAGTGATATTGTTGTAGACTTGGTTATAGGGACTGAAATCTGTGTACAGTGAGAAATGGACATTCTGAGAACTGGACATTGTGTGATTGTTGTAGACTTGGTTATAGGGACTGAAACCTGTGTACAACGAGAAATGGACATTCTGTGATTGTTTGGATCCTATTCTACAGTGAGAAATGGTTATCTTTTTAAACTGCAGGAAGAAATGGACATTCTGTATTTTATTTTATTTTTATTTTTTTTGCAGATTTAGCGACGTTTACCGACGTCCACCGACGTAAGTTTGCGTCGGTAAACGTCGGTAAATCTGCAATATTTTCCAGGTTACCGACGTTTACCGACGTCGATATACGTCGGAGGACGTCGGTGCACGTCGGTAATCATCCCAGGAATTCCTAGGATTTTAACGACGTGTAGCGACTTTGAACACGTCACTAAACCACCGACGACACGACGATAATCGTCGGTAAAGTTACCGATGCGTAGCGACGTCAACTACGTCGCTAATAACGACGACACGACGGTAGACGTCGGTAATATACCGACGTATATATACGTCGGTACTTGCGACGTTTGGCGACGTTTTGAAGATCAGCGACTTACATTTCCGCGACTAGCCCAAAACGTCGGTAATTTCGTCGCTAAATATTTTTAGCGACGAAAATTGTCGTTTTAGCGACGTCTTTAGGCGTCGCTAAAACGACTTATTCTGGTAGTGACCTATTTATAATGATTTGTGAATTAAGTGTTATATATGTTCTACTTATTTATATGTTTTAGGAGGGAAAAAAAGTGTTATATACGAGGAGAGTATTTATAACGTTTTTAGAAAATATTTATAACACCTGTTTTTATAATGGCTTCTGCCTTGGAAATAAGCATTATAAAATTTCATTTATAACATTTTTTAGCCGTCATAAAAAAGATATTTTTGTTATAGTACCGCATGCGCCACACGCGCCGAGCGCAGAGACGGCCGACAGGACTGACAGCGCTGAAAGCAGCCACCCGCAACCTAGGCGCATAGCCCCTGAGCATATAGCCTTGACACATAGCGCTTGGACTCATAATCCCTAGACTCATAGCTCCTAGACTCAAAGCGACCTATGCAACCGTGCATGTAACTCGCACATAAAAGGAGCGCTCAAGCGTCATGCGATGATGCTGACGTGCAAAGTGCGTCATCAAAGCGCTACTTTGCATCCTAAGTCCGAGTCCGATTCGCTAACCCCCACAGTCACTACGGAGCTTAGCTGGTAAGGATTCCCAAAAAGAGTGACAAAAACAAAGGATTGTTTCTTGTGTTTACACTTAGCCCTCTAGGAAAATCAACCCACATGGACCACCACATTCCATGTGCATAGTCCAACAAATGCACAACTATTATATTGTGATATACACAAAGGTGGTCTTCCAACGTGTGGAACTAAAAATTCCTAAAGCAAGTACCTTCAATGCAAGAAAACAAATAAGAAACTGGAAAATTACAAAATATCCCAAAACATGTAATACGAAGTTCTTCAACTACAAAGAACTTGTTCAATCCATACTGATAATACAACAATAAGTAATCAAATGCACTACATGTCAAAACATGACATCCCCTTTTACTGGTTTATTTGGTTTTTTTTGACTATTTGATCTTATAAGATCTTATTCCAGAGAGGGATTAGCTACATGACCTAAGAACAACACCGCACCGCTCACTTCCTCTCTAATGGCAAACATGAAAGGATGGTCTGCTTTGAAATCCACCGGTCGAACGGAAGAACACGACAGAGGCATAGCAAGAATTGCAGTTGCAGCCGCTGCAACGGTTCCTTCCTCTTCGACTTCTATAGTGGCCTTGTGGAACACACTCGAGACGTGTAGCCTTTCCGTCGTGTCCACCACCATCTCCGAGAAATCTGCCCGCGCTTGGTCGAAAGGAATGTCCAGCCCCAACCCTCTCAAAACCTCCCTTGCCTCGAACTTTGACGAGATTTTGAACTTTGGGATCATGAACACGTCGACTTCAATTAGTCGGTCCGGAAAATGGCGGTTCATGAAGTTTGGTTCGGACATGGCCTTCTGTATCAGACTAGTTAAACCATCTCTAGTTGTAGGAAGAAAGATGAGCATGGAGAAGCTCCTCTGTTGGATGGATTGATAGGGAAGTCTGAGGACTTTAAAGCCGTCAAATGTGGAGATATATTGTTCGCTTCTGCTCGTCATGAAGGGTACGCTGGTCTTGCTTCCGTCGAGGAGATGAAATTCTTCGCTCCTGGTTTCTGATTGATTGAACTTATCTGCCCACCTACCTCTGAAGTAGAGTGCATTAGCAAGAATAATGCGAGTTTGGGCACTCACAGACTGGCGGGAGATGAGTTGTTTGATTAGCCCATTAGTCGCCTCCTCGACGAAACCGTTAATCTCCTCCGCCACTGCCGGAGCCTTCCATAAGCACAAAAAAAATTGGAACATTTAACAAACATAATTTATCAATCTCTTGAAAATGAAGAGCTAGGAAGACATCAAACTAGAGTGTAAAGAAGAAGAAGAAAGACCATAGTTTGAGTTACATGTCTTAACATATATACTGCAATGAATCAAATGTTCATTTATATACATATAGCCCAATGAGAAAGAAAGATTTAGGATGCTCTATCCAGTAGCTTGACCCTCCAAATTGTTTTTGTTAGACTTTGAATTTTTTTTCCTTGCTATGAAAATAACATTTGGTCCGTCCTTGGGTGTGCCCACCCAATAACCGTGCCTACGTGGCAGCGGCCCATTGGCTCCCTGCTAGTACCGGAGTCCACCCTCATAAAATCTGGACCATAGGACCAATGAAAGGCGGCCATGTGCAGTCCAAATAGTACCTTCCTTTTGATAATTCTTTGAAAGATCTCATTTTTAAGTTTCATACCTTACCACTTGATTCTGATTGTTTCGGAGTTCGCTTTTGAACTACTATAACAGAATCCTAATCTAAGAGTGGTAACTGTTATATATATATTGCTAGGGTTAAAGCTTCTTAGTTTCTCGTTCTCTAACTCTCGTAACATGCAAACGTAACAGTAAAGGAAACGAAAAGGATGAGTAGAAACTTTGAAGCTTACATGGTTAAGGAAGTCAACCGGCTTGACTACAGCACCGTACAGAGAGGTGGCAATCCCCTGAAACGACGGCTTGAGGGCCATCAGTTGTTCAACCCACACCCCGTTGACGAAAGATAGCCGCCGGCCGCACACACTAGAACTGGTTGGAGCTGGTGCTGGAGCCAAATCGGTTAGAGATCCCAACAGTGCGGTTACGGAGGAGTTGAGATCCTCTGCAGTTGGTGAACCAAGGAAGGACAGCATCTGCTGCAATGTTTCGCCCCCCGATCCAGCCGCCGCCAGGCTGAGCGCTGCTCTTATCGAGACCGGCGAGAACACGAAGTTTGCGCCCTCGGCAGCACATAGGAGGCCTACGCGCTCCGCAAACTGCAGGCACGAGTCGATGATTGGCACTGCAGGCGTGCGGAAGGGCTCCGCAAACTGCAGCAAGTCGTTGGCCATTGGTGCGTGATAGAGATGTTGAGGGTGTGCAGCATGCCTGGGCCTCTGTTTCATTTATGGACGTACGATTCTTCGACGAGAAGCATCCCAACACTAAAATATATACAAGTGGACATTTGTGATGTGCAGGTGCGCGCAGAACTTGCAAAAGTCAAATTGTTGGGCTAATTCAGAGTCTCAATTGTTATGTAGACTTTGGATTCTTATATACGAAGCAAGCAACATAAAATATATACTATAATTGGAGGCAAGGATGACATTTGAATTCTACGGGTTAATTACACACCATGTTCATCTTATACCTCTGATGAGCAAATTATCATATCTAATTGCCAATGTCAAGTCTACCACGTCCTTAATACCTTTGGTAACATCCGAGGTGGAGCTAGGATTCTGAATTGGGTTGGCTAGACTAGGTTAGAGTGGGCTGGATATAGATAAACTCATATATAAAAAATTAACACAAAAAAAATACAAAAAAGAAAATAATTTTTTTTAGGGGAGGCTGTAGGCTGTAGCCCACCCCAACCTATAGGTGGCGCCGTTCTCTGGGTAAATTTTACATAATGGGACACCATTCTGTTGGGAAAGAAACGCGGAAACCTTTCCCCAAACCGAAGAGTACCTGCGAGAGGACCGAGCAATACAACGCACGAACCCAAAAACAAACACACAAAAACAATCCACGCAGACACAGAGAATTTTTGACGTGGAAACCCTTGCGGGAAAAAACCACGGGACGATCGGAGTCCAACCCTGAGAAGCCTCCACTAATGGAATAGAAGAATTACACCCTCTACAAACTCCTCCCGATCCAAATCGGATCCCCACAACAGTCAGAGATAAGAACAATGATTACAAGGCTACGAAGAGCGAGAACGACGAGTAGAGATTACCCGAACACGATCTCCTTCGAACAGCGACCTTCAATCCTCCGTCTTCTTCTCCGAAGTTGTAATGGCACTCTTGCCTCCTTCCTCTCTCAAACTTGTGTTGTCCAATGCGTTGCACTATGAATTAGGGTTGAAAAATCCCAATATAACTCCCTAATCCCGCAGCAAACCTGGACCGTTGGATTAGATCCAATGATGAAAACTCATCCTAAAATCCGCTTCAGCCCCGACGACACAGAGTTCGGCCAGAACTCTGTGTCGAGCAAACAGAACCTCACGCCAACATTCTGGAAGCGCCAGACCGAGTTCGGCCAGAACTCGGCCTGGGACCGAGTTCGGGCCGAACTCGGATCCCCTGCTTCCAGCAGCTCCAGCAGCAACAGCAGCAACTTCGTCGCCTACTTCCCGAGCTTCTCCGACATCGGACGGCGCTCGTCGTACTCCGGGGTCTTCTCCACATAGGTTGGGAACCCCACCCACTCCAACAAATCTCCCCCTTCACAACTATGGGGAGGATGTCGTCATCCCGACGACCTGCCTGCAGTACTCAAACTTCCCTCTTGGTAGAATCTTCGTGAACATATCAGCTCCGTTGTCATCTGTATGCACCTTCTCAAGCTCCGTGTCCTTCTTCTCAACCACATCCCGTATCCAATGATACCGAGTCTCGATGTGCTTGGACCGGCTATGAAACGTCTGATTCTTCACAAGGTGGATCGCACTCTGACTGTCGCAAAGCAAAGTATACTGCTCTTGCTTCAGTCCCATTTCCTGCAGCAGCTTCTTCATCCACAACAGCTCCTTGCAAGCCTCCGTCGCCGCAATGTATTCCGCCTCCGTCGTCGACAAGGCAACACACTTCTGCAACCGCGACTGCCACGACACCGCTCCTCCTGCAAACATCATCACGTAGCCCGAAGTCGATCGTCTCGTGTCTACATCTCCAGCCATATCAGCGTCGGTATACCCAACCAGCTTCTGCTCGTCACCACCAAAGGAAAGTCTCCAACCAGCAGTGCCCTGAAGATAACGTAGAATCCACTTAACCGCACTCCAATGTACCCTTCCAGGATTTGAAAGATACCTGCTAACCGTACCAACTGCATGAGCAATATCTGGCCTCGTACACACCATAGCATACATCAGGCTTCCCACAGCTGAGGCATATGGAACCCGCTCCATATCTTCCTTTTCGTCCTCGGTAGATGGACACTGTTCCTCAGTGAGCTTAAAGTGAGCCGCGAGGGGGGAACTCACTTTCTTCGACCCGTCCATCCCGAAACGCTGAAGTACCCGGTGAATGTACTTCTTTTGGGACAAGTGTAGCAGCTTGGACTCTCTCTCTCGGCTGATCTCCATCCCAAGAATAGTCTTCGCTGCGCCCAAATCCTTCATAGAGAAGACCGCGCCCAGTTGGCGCTTCAACTCCGCTATCCTAGTGGCATTCCGACCCACTAATAGCATATCATCAACATAGAGCAACAAAATGATGAAATTATCATCGGCAAAATACCTCACAAATGTACAATGATCCGACGTCGTCCGTGCATAACCATGCTCCTCCATAAACGACTCGAACTTCCTGTACCACTGCCTCGGAGCCTGCTTCAGACCATACAAGCTCTTCCTCAACCGGCAGACCAAATGTGACTTGCCCTTCTCACAGAATCCCTCTGGCTGCTCCATGTACAACTCCTCCTCAAGATCACCGTGAAGGAATACCGTCTTCACGTCCATCTGCTCGACCTCCAAGTCGAAACTGGCTGCTAATGCTAGCACCACTCGGATAGACGAATGCTTGACGACAGGCGAAAAGATCTCATCATAATCCACGCCTTTCCGCTGACCGTAGCCTTTGACTACCAGCCTCGCTTTGTATCGAGGGTGAGTAGCATCATCCGTCTGCTTCACTCTGAACACCCATCGATTCTTCAAAGCCTTCTTGCCCTTTGGCAACCGCACCAGATCATAAGTGGAATTGGTGTACAAGGAACTCATCTCCTCCTGCATAGCCACCATCCACTCCTGCCTGTGTTCGTCTTCCATAGCCTCTGCGAAACTTTCGGGCTCCCCCCCGTCAGTCAATAGCACATACTCATCCGGTGAGTATCTCGTAGATGGTCGACGATCCTTGTCACTCCTTCTCAGTGGAGCAACTGGTGCTGCTGTATACCGACAGCCTCCGCCCCTTCAGGAACTACCTCTCCGGCATGCTCATCCTCCTGAGGGACACCCTGACCACCATCAGCAGGCTGATGATCAAGGTTGGGAGCAACTCCATGTACCGGCTCCTCCATAACTGGATCCTCTGCGATGTCCTCTGGAAACTGCTCGAAGCGAAATGACTCTAACTCAGGCAATTCACTACTAAAATACCCCACTTTACCGACGGAAGTTTAGCGACGGACGGATTCCGTCGCTAATAGCGACCAGTTTCCGACATCTTAGCGACGGATTAGCGACAGACAACATAACATAATTTTTTCCAATTTTAAATGTAAAAATTTGTCGGGTGTCCGTCGCTAAGTCGACGAACGTTAGCGACGGATTCTTTTTCGTCGCTTATTCGTCGCAAATGTTGGCGGCAAAATCTTTAAAACATTGGCGGGAACTTTAGCGACTAACTGGCGACGGATATATCCGTCGGAAAACACCTTTTAATTGGCGACGGTTTAGTGACTAATTTATTCCGTCGCTATTCCGTCGCTAGGTTCTGTGACCTAACTTAAATTGAACCGACGGGGGGGATTTTTCATTCCCCCCAAAACTCTCTCTCTCTCTCGCGGCTCTCTCTCTCTCGCGCGCGGCTCTCTCTCTCTCTCTCTCGCGGCTCTCTCTCTCTCTCTACCAGGTATCTCTCTCTCTCTCTCTCTCTTTCTCTAATTTTGGGTTTTGGGGCCGGGGGGGGGGAGTGGGGGGGGGGGGGTCGGCTTCGCGGGGGGTGGAGAGGGCGGGGGGGGGGGGGGGGGGGGGGGGGTGGTGAATGGGGTCAGGGGGTCGAGGGGGTGTGGGGAATGGGGGCAGGGGTGGGGGGTGGGGAATGAGGGTCGGGGGGTCGGGGGGGGTGGGGAATGGGGGCAGGGGGGTCGGGGGGTGGGGGGTGGAGAGGGCAGGGGGGTCGGGGGGGTGTTGAATGGGGGCAGGGGGGTCGGGGGGGTCGGGAATGGGGGCAGGGGGGTCGGGGGGCGGGGGGCGGGGGGGTGGGGGGTGGAGAGGGCAGGGGGGTCGGGGGGGGTGGGGAATGGGGGCAGGGGGGTCGGGGTGGGTGGGTAATGGAGAGGGCAGGGGGGTCGGGGGGGGTGTTGAATGGGGGCAAGGGGGTCGGGGGGGTGGGGAATGGGTTGCATTCCCCGATACGGATACTGTTTGGCATGTCCCGATCCTAAGAAATAATACTATTTCATTTAATTTAATTTTATTTAATTTCAAAACTACTAAGAAATAATACTTAAAACACTTAAAATTATGCCTAAATGTATAAATTATATGTTTTTAAATGTAAATAATTTATTAATAATTATTTGTTTTCCAATACCAAAAAAATCCGATACTTCGATCCGATACCGCCGATACTACCGATATCGCCGATACCAATACTAGATTGCTTAGACTTATATTGCAAGGTAACTAGATACAAGTTATGATACAATGTAAATGCAAGTATACATGTTAGCTAGATAGCTTAGACTTATATTGCAATCTCCTATTCACACGAGTATTGATATCGCCGATGCCAATACTCGTAGGAATATATAGTCCGATTCCGATTCCGATACCGATACTTTGAACCTTGATTTAAATACATGTTAGTATAGTATCTTCACATATATGTTAAGAGTATATACATGATTAGCAAGGTAACTAGATACAAGTTATGATACAATATAAATACAAGTATACATGTTAGCTAGATAGCTTAGACTTATATTGCAATCTCCTATTCACACGAGTATTGATATCGCCGATGCCAATACTCGTAGGAATATATAGTCCGATACCGATTCCGATACCGATACTTTGAACCTTGATTTAAATACATGTTAGTATAGTGTCTTCACATATATGTTAAGAGTATATACATGATTAGCAAGGTAACTAGATACAAGTTATGATACAATGTAAATGCAAGTATACATGTTAGCTAGATAGCTTAGACTTATATTGCAATCTCCTATTCACACGAGTATTGATATCGCCGATGCCAATACTCGTAGGAATATATAGTCCGATACCGATTCCGATACCGATACTTTGAACCTTGATTTAAATACATGTTAGTATAGTGTCTTCACATATATGTTAAGAGTATATACATGATTAGCAAGGTAACTAGATACAAGTTATGATACAATGTAAATGCAAGTATACATGTTAGCTAGATAGCTTAGACTTATATTGCAATCTCCTATTCACACGAGTATTGATATCGCCGATACCAATACTCGTAGGAATAGTCCGATACCGATATACATTGTAGAGCTCTGTTTTGCTATTCTGGACATGTTGTGACCTGTGCTGTTCTAAATAGGAGCCAGACACACTCCTGAGACGGGGGAGTATGTATAGTGATGTGGATTCTTACTAACTTATCATGTGAACCCATTTATGGGCCCTTCATTGAACCTTCTCATGTGCAACTTTCAGTCCATTCACAGTTCCCTATATTGTACTCTACATCACCTAGTTCACTTATATCTAACATCCTAACCCTAATCCAAATTTATGAGTATCGGTATCGGGCTATTCTTATGTTTAGTTTATCTTACGATACAGATTTTCACATCCAAATTGAGGATGAGTCGTTATTTTGTTGATCGTACAGGGATGTACAAACGGCAACACGAGAGTAGAATTGGTGTGAGTGACGATTTTCAGGCAGGCGTGGAAGTATTTCTTAATTATGCAATGAGCAAAGCTCAGTACATGGACGGTAACAAAATTAAGTGTCCATGTGTTAAATGTCACAATAGACGTTACGAAGAAGTGGTGACTGTGAGAGATCATTTGACCCGTAAGGGTTTCGTACGTAATTACGGCCTGTGGTCATCGTAAGGTGAACTATATTCGGAAAGACAGGCTGCGGAAGCTGCTACTTATGCTTTTGATGATAATGCTGCAACGGATGTCATCGAAGACCACGGATGCTCTGTTGATTATGGAGATCTGCAGAACCTTGCACGAGATATGGTGTATGATGCGGCAGGGCCTAATTTTGATCCGGAGGATCCTAATCCCGAGGCGAAGGAGTTCTATGACATGTTTCAGGACGCAGATACTTCTCTATATCCTGGTTGTGAGACTCATTCCGTACTGTCAGTGACGATGCGGTTGTTGAACATAAAGTCTGATTTTAACTTGCCACAAGCTTGCTATAATCGGATCACAGAAGTAATCAAGGAGGTGTTACCGAAGGAATCAAAAGAGCTACCAAAAAACTTCTACAAGTCAAAGATGATGGTCCGACAACTGGGACTGGGGTACGAGAAGATAGATTGTTGTCGCAACGGATGCATGTTGTACTACAAAGAGAATTGCGTATCAGAAAGTTGCAGCTTCTGTAATGCGGATCGTTACAAGCCAGTACAGGGAAAAGGAAAGTCGACTAGAAAACGACGTCCTTACAAGTATATGCATTACTTGTCGATCACGAAGCGCTTGCAGAGGATGTATATTTCTCTAAATACAGCAGAACACATGACGTGGCACAGCGAAGAACGCATAAAGGACGAAGGAGAATTGTCACATCCTTCGGATGGAGAGGCGTGGAAACATTTTGATTTGTGTCATCCAGATTTTGCTGCAGAGCCTAGAAATGTACGCCTGGCGCTATGTGCTGATGGCTTCGCCCCTTTCGGACAGTCGGGATCTCAGTACTCATGCTGGCCGGTCATTCTTACCCCTTACAATCTGCCACCATGGATGTGTATGAAGACTCCTTATATGTTTCTGACAGCTATCATACCCGGTCCTAAAAATCCGACGAAGAACATCGATATATATTTACAGCCGTTGGTGGATGAGCTGAAACAGCTGTGGGAGATCGGCGTCACGACCTATGATATTTCCAGGAAACAGAACTTTCAGATGAGAGCTTCACTCATGTGGACAATCAATGATTTTCCAGCATACGGTATGCTGTCGGGATGGAGTACGCACGACAACATGTCTTGTCCGATATGCATGGAAAATAGTAAGGCGTTCCGCCTTAGGCATGGAGGAAAAACTTCTTTCTTTGACTGTCACCGTCAATTTCTGCCCGCGACCCATCCTTGGAGAAAGAATAAGGACGCGTTCAGATATGGAAAACAAGAATTTTCTCAACCTCCTGCCAGATTTTTGGGATACGATATTTGGGAAGCTGTAAAGGAATTGCCCACCGTAATGGAAGATCCATCGAACCATCGTGTCGAGGGGTTCGGACAAAGCCATAACTGGACCAAACGGAGTATCTTCTGGGACTTGCCTTATTGGAAAGATAATCTTATAAGGCATAATCTTGATGTCATGCATATCGAAAAGAACGTGTTCGATAATGTCTTCAATACCGTCATGGATATTAAAGGAAAGACGAAGGACAATCCAAAAGCAAGACAAGACATAGCCGAGATATGCAAGCGTCCTCATCTGAACTTGATACAAAGGGGTGCTGGTGGACAATTAAGTAAGCCTATAGCGCCATACACATTGAGCAAGGAAGATAGATTAATAATCTGCAAGTGGATATCTAATTTAAGATTTCCCGACGGCTATGTTTCGAATTTGTCTAGATGCGTTGATCTCAATGAACGCAAGCTAACGGGAATGAAGAGTCACGACTGCCACGTGTTTATGGAAAGATTACTGCCCATTGCTTTGAGAGAGTTGTTGCCTTCTGCTGTATGGGTTCCGTTGGCCGAGCTGTCTACATTCTTCAGGGATATCTGTTCAACTAAGCTGACGGTGCAACATATGGTACAACTTGAGGAGAAGATTGTCTTAACAATCTGCAAGTTAGAGAAAATATTTCCACCGGGCTTTTTCGACAGCATGGAGCATCTACCGATTCATCTAGCATACGAAGCCCGTGTCGGTGCATCTGTTTATTATCGATGGATGTACCCCTTTGAAAGGTAAATAAAAATCGATATAATTTAAGTGAAATTTAAGTGGATTTTACAATTCATTGTTAATTCTCAAGATAATTTGTCTCTTTAGGTACCTACACCATCTAAACAAGAAAGTTGGCAACAAGGCTCATATAGAGGCTTCGATATGCGAATCATATCTTATCGAGGAGGTGTCAAATTTTTGCTCCATTTATTTCGATACTCATGTCGAGACAAATCGAAATAGACCTCAAAGGAATGAAGAAGACGTTGAGGATGGAGTTATATTCAATTTAAGGGGCAAGCCTATTGGGGCTAGTAAGAAACGGTGGTTGACCGACGATGAGTATGATACCGCTCACCGATATGTCTTGTTAAATTGTGACATACAAGAAGTGAGAGATTTGGAGAAGTAAGTGACTACGCCTCGTTATAATCTCTAATTTGGTGAATTAAGTGACTACACTTATTTTTATTCTCTCTAACAGTGTATTTAGAGGTGAAGTCAAAATGAGGACACCATATATTACAGATGAAGGACTTCAAAGAGAGGTTGATTGTACCTTTCCGTCCTAGTTTCGTAAATACGTAAGTAACTGAGATAATATGTTATGCGGCTACCATTAAAATATATGCAGCTAAAATATTTAAATTATTAATACATGTTTACAGGTTTTATTGCCTGAAACAACACTCATAAATGAGAGCATTCGTTATTTGGCATTGGGACCGAAGAAGCATGCAAAGACTTTGTCAGGCTATGTCGTTAATGGCTTCAAGTTTAAGTCAACTCAGCATGCTATAAATGCCGAATTTCTCAATGACGGCTTCGATACCAAGAATTCTGGTGTTTGCATAAGAGGCACCATCTATGACGACGAGCCGGACTTTGACTATTATGGAGTGCTTCGGGAGATTGTAGATTTACAATATAGTGCCCCATATGATATGCATATTGTGATGTTCAAATGTGAGTGGTTCGATACGAGACCAAATATCGGTTGGAGAATCGATAAACAATTTGGATTCGTCGATATAAATCATCGCAGGAGGTATAGAGGGTCCGACACGTTTGCGATAGCAAGTCAGGCTGTTCAAGTCTACTATACAAGCTACCCAAGGCGTCGTAGAGATCGATTTGACTGGTGGGCAGTATGCAAGATTAAATCTAGAAATACATTCAACGTTGGAGACCCAGCATACCAAGAGGACCAGATCGAGAAGCCCCAATACATGGGACAACAGTCGGATACCATGGACGTGGAAGATGTCGATATACCTCATGCTGAGGAAAATAGAGGGGAGGAAGAGGTTGATATACAAGACTTAGCTGTCAACCAGGGGAGAAAGAGGCGTCTTGTCCCAAGTATTGAGCCTGAAGAAGAAGTAGAAGAAGAAGAAGAAGAAGAAGAAGAGGATGAGGATGAGGATGAGGATGATGATACAGATGAAGTCGACGATGAGGATGATGATATAGATAAAGTCGACGATGAGAATGAGGATGAGAACGATGACGATGACGATGAGGACGAGGACGATAACGATGATTAGATTAAATATCGGTATATATTAGAAGCACTTACAACTAACTTAGTGAATTCAGTTTAGACGGACACATTCTTATTTCAGTTTATATTTTTGTCGTTCGATCATCTACTTATTGTATGATTTTCTTTTTACAGATGGCACTCTTAGTTCTCATTGTCTTGACGGCACTCGCCGCCCTGCTGCTGGTATATATATTTTAGTTCAGTTTTATATTCATTTATACTTCTATATTGTTAATTATATTTATGTGTTCTATTTACAGGTCATGGTCACTACCACTCGTGCTGCTGGTAGCGGCAGTGGCCGTGGCCGTGGTGGTGCTGGTGGTGGCGGTACTGGCCGTGGTGGGCGTGGTGGTAGCGGCACTGGCCGTGGACGTGGTGGTAGCGGTCGTGGTGGTAGCGGTCGTGGTCGCCTTCCACATTCCCCGGATATAGAGTCCTCCGATCCCGACCTGGAGAGCCCGGCCACAGACTCTTCCCGCCGTCGATCTATCTCTGCGCTACCTTCATCTTCATCGAGGCCTGAGACTCCATCCGCTAGCGGATCCGTTCCGCCCCCGGATGCACCAGCGGGTACACCATCAGTTACTGCAGGGTGGGCTCCGGAGTACCCCCGGATTCAGCTTCATCCTGCTACCGGTGAGTACATCCGCGGACCCGCGGATCCTCCGACGCCTCCAGAGAGGCCGATAGGCGAGAACCGACGAGAGCTATGGCCCGCGGGTGATACGTAAGTAAATTTAAGTTAATTTATTAAATTTGTTTCATTTATTCAAGTTAATAATCCAGTCTTTGCTTCTTTGTAGGTTTTTCCCGTATGATGCTGCCCGGATACTCGGGCAAATTATCCGGGAAAACTACCATGGCCCCTACCTCAATTTTTCTGAGGTGCCTCAGAACATGCAGTACGTCTGGCTCGAGGAGATGAAGGTATATATATATCTTTTGGTTAATTATTAATTATTCTTTAATCCACTAATTTTTTAATTACGTGATAATTTAATTTGTATGTCAGACGACGTTCTGGTGGCCCCCCCATCGCGAGGAGTTGATTCGCAAGGCCTACAAAGCCGCCGCCGGGAAGAAGATACGGGATGCGGTGTACGACGTTCGTACGGCGCATTCGAAGAAGAAGTGGCTCCGGGAGGAGTACTACGAGCAGATGTTGGATAAGATGAATACTGCTCAGTACAGGGAGAAATCAGAGAAAGCGAAGGCGAGCAGACAGGCCGCTGGTCTGCATACGGGAGGTTCAAAGCCCCACGCAGCGACGCGTGCAGATTTGGTGAGATACCGCAAATTCATTTCACTATTAAATTCGGTACTATTAATATACGTAGTTAATTAAATTCGACGTATATTTCGTATGCAGGCACAACGGGCGGTAAAGGAGGGGAGAGAGCCGGAGTCGGTCACCGCCTACGATGTATTCCTGCATACACACAAGAGGCGGGCAGACGGGAGCTTCGTCGACGCGAGGGCCCAGGCGACTGATGTAAGTAATTACGTTTATGAGATTTATATTAGAAATATAATTATTGTTAACTTAATAAGGTGAACGTAGGATTCAAATTATAACTTAGGAAAACATAGGATTTAGATTATAACTTAGGAAAACTTATAGTATAAACACATTCATTGGATAGGCTGCATATCGTGAGGCCCTTAGTCAGATTGAGCCCCCTGCCGAGGTTGTCGGCGAAACGACGCCCACCCAGACGCCCTCTTCTATGGCCGCTCGCTACGACGACGTGTTCGTAGAGTCTGTCGGCGGCTTTAATAAAGGGCGCGTCTACGGCGTAGGTTCCATGGCGGCGTCGTTGCAGGACGCGACTCCGAGATATCCACCGCCCCCGTCTTCTCCCGCGCCCCCGTCGGACGATATGAGGGCGCAGCTTGCGACTCTCACCTCCGATATGTCGGAAATGCGGAGTCTAATGTCGGATGTGCTGGAGCGCCTTCCGCGTCCTTCTTCTGCTCCCGGTCCAGATCCGTCTGCTCCCGGTACGTCTAGTGCGGTTGCCGGTCCTTCCGACCCTGGACGTTATTCATTTGACCGTTCTGCCGAGGTCCGCCTGGTACCGGATACTGCGCTCATTGGGCTCATGGACTTGATGTCGCCAGAGCAGCTCCGTACGCTTCCAGAGCATGTGTTGTCCCAGGTGCCGGCGTACATGGTGGAAGAGTACATCCGCAGAGCCGAGGCGGCGCCGAGACGACGACGCGATCCATCTCAATGATATTTGTACTGTTTTTGGATATTTGTACTGTTTTTGGATTTTGAATTCTGGATATTTTGGAAGCGTACATGAATGTTTGGATATTATAAATTTGTGTATTTGTGTTTGGATATTTGTACATAGATGTTTGGATATTTCTGTTTGATATTGGATATTATGAATTTGGATATTTGGATATTTGTTGATCGTACATGGATGTTTGGATATTGGATATTATGAATATGTGTAATATTTACGAAAAGGAAATAGAATGTTTCTGTAATTTTTTTTAATTAATGTTGCATTTAGCGACGGACTAGCGACTAACTAGCGACGGATATATCTTTTAGCGACCGATGAGCGACTAACTAGCGACGGCAAATCCGTCGCTAACTGGGTTATATAAATATTTGCAGTTACCGACGGACGAGCGACGGAATATCCGTCGCTAACTGGGTGATATAAATATTTTGCAGTTAGCGACCACCTAGCGACTACCTAGCGACGGCGGATCCGTCGCTAACTGGTTGAAATAAATTTGCAGGTAGCGACGAGCTAGCGACGAACTAGCGACGGAACTTCCGTCGCTAACTGGAATATTAGCGACGGAATATCGACTACCTAGCGACGGCAAATCCGTCACCATGGTTCTGGAAATATGGTAGGTTTCCAGAGACTTAGCGACGGATAGTGGGTCGCTAATCCGTCGCTAATCTGTCGAGGATGACGACGGACTAGCGACGGCTTAGCGACCCATTATCCGTCGACATGGTTCTAGAAATATGGAAGCTTTCCAGAACCAGGCCGACGCCCTACCCGTCGCTAATCCGTCGCTATAACGTCGAGGTTAACGACGGAATGGCGACGGAATAGCGACTGATTTTGCGTATCAGGAACCTCTCTGATACGCTTTTACCGACCTATTTACGACGGCTTAGCGACGGATATTTTAATATTATATGGCATGTAAACCGACGGGAACAAGTCGCTAATCCGTCGCTAAACCATTGAAAGGCAACCGTCGGTAATCAGTCGCTAGTCCGTCGGTTAATCATTTGTCCGACGGCTTAGCGACGAACAAATTTTAGCGACGACGTATTTCTCGACGGCCATTTTCATCAAATATCCGTCGCTATTCCGTCGGTAATTTATGTTACCGACGGATGAGCGACGGATGTGGCCGTCGCTAAAGTTGGTTATTTTGGTAGTGATTCCTCAGCCTCAGAAGGCGTCTCGGAATCCTGAGTGTTGGTCATGGTCTGATCCTCGACGAACACCACGTCCCTGCTTCTGTAGAGCTTTTCTTCCACTGGGTCATAGAGTCTATAGCCAAACTCATCCCGACCATAGCCGACAAAGACGCATCGCCTCGTCTTCAGCTCAAGTTTGGTTCTCTCGTCCTTCGGTACATGCACGAAGGCTTTACAACCAAACGCCCGCAGGTGATTGTATGACGGCTCTTTGCCGTACCATACTTTATCAGGCACATCACCCTGCAAAGGAGCACTAGGAGACAAATTAATAATATAAGCAGCTGTGAGAAGAGTCTCACCCCAATAACTGCCCGGCAAGTTTTCTTCTGACAGCAAATACCGCACCCTCTCCATCAGTGTCCTGTTCATGCGCTCCGCTACACCATTGAGCTGAGGTGTCTTTGGCGGAGTCTTCTGGTGTCGTATCCCTTGCTCTCTGCAATACGCATCAAAGGGACCGATGTATTCGCCGCCATTGTCGGACCGAACACACAACAACTTCTTGCCCGTCTTCCTTTCAACAGAGGCCTGAAACTCCTTGAAAGTAGGCAGTACCTGATCCTTGGTCTTTAAGGCATAGACCCAAACCATCCTGGAACAGTCATCAATAAAAGTCACAAAGTAAGAAGCACCACCAAGAGATTTTACCTTCATAGGACCGCAGACATCCGAGTGAATCAACTCGAGCAATGCCGGCTTTCTCGAACTTGGGTGACTTTGGAAAGACACCCTATTTTGCTTTCCAGCTAAACAGTGCGTGCAGTTCTCCAACTTTGTAGACTTAAGCCCCGGAATCACTTTCCTGTTCACCAAGTAGCTCATCCCCTTCTCGCTGATATGGCCGAGCCGCCTGTGCCACAACTCGGTAGATGCATCACTGACTGCGTTCACCTCCTGTGCCCCCTCTGTGCTTCCCTCCATATAGTAGAGACCGGACTTCTTGCTTCCTCTGGCAATCACCATCGAACCTCTGGAAAGCTTCCACTGACTGTTCCCGAAGAGACTGAAGAATCCCTCGTCATCCAACCTTCCAACCGACACCAGGTTGAAACGAATATCAGGGACATGACGAACATCCTTGAGAACAAGAACCGCACCCGTCTTCGTTCTCAAATGCACATCTCCAACGGCAACTGCCTTCGACACATCTCCGTTGCCCATCTTCAACACGCCGCAGTCGCCTGTCGTGTAAGTGGCAAACAGTGCCCTATTGTGAGATACATGTACTGAAGCCCCTGAGTCCACCAGCCAAGAATTGTCATCGCAGGCGAGGTTAGTAATGACCTCATCACCTACGACGATCACATCGCCTCCATGCACCGAGGCCGCCGCTGTAGTGTTCTCTTCTTGCTTCCCCTTGTCGCCCTTCTTCTCTCTCTTCCAAGCGAAACAGTTCCGCTTGATATGGCCCTTCTTACCGTAATGGTAACACTCTGAGTCCTCGTAATGACCCTTGGACTTCCCCCTGCTCTTGTCTCTGCCACCACCTGGACCCCTGTTTTTGCCCCTTCCGCGGCTCTCTGAAACAAGTGCCTCTGAGTGGTGGGATGTGGATGAAGTGCCCCGAGAACGTCTCCGTATCTCTTCATTCAACACCCCGCTCTTGGCAAACTCCAGACTGACCACGCCCTCTGGAGCAGAAGCGATCATAGATACTCGTACGGTCTCCCACGAGTCTGGCAATGTACACAGCAGCCACAGTCCCTGAACTTCGTCGTCGAACTTGACTCCCATAGAAGATAGCTGGTCAACCATGCCCTGGAAATCACTCAAGTGATCCGTAATAGACGCCCCATCTTTGTACCGCAGATCCATCATCGTTCGGATCAGGAACAACTTGTTTATCCCGGTCTTCTTCGCGTACAAAGATTCCAGCTTATCCCATAACGTCTTTGCGTGCTCAATATTGGCAACGTGGTTGTACACGTTCTCGTCAACGAACTGTCTGATGTATCCGTACACCTGTATATGCTCGAATTTCCAGTCCTCCTCGAATTTATCACTGGGCTTCTCGGATGCAAATACGGGCAGATGCAGCTTCTTGACGAACAGCAAATCCTTCATCTTGCTCCGCCAATAATGATAGTTTGTGCCGTTCAGATTCACCATGCGCACCGGCTTCGCGTCCATCTCTCCTCTCTGGTTCCTCTGTCAACTCCTGACACCCTTTGAACCCAAAGCTCTGATACCACTCTGTTGGGAAAGAAACGCGAAAACCTTTTCCCAAACCGGAGAGTACCTGCGAGAGGACCGAGCAATACAACGCACGAATCCAAAAACAAACACACAAAAATAATCCACGCAGACACAGAGAATTTTTGACGTGGAAATCCTTGCGGGAAAAAACCACGGGACGATCGAAGTCCAACCCTGAGAAGCCTCCACTAATGGAATAGAAGAATTACACCCTCTACAAACTCCTCCCGATCCAAATCGGATCCCCACAACACTCAGAGATAAGAACAATGATTACAAGGCTACGAAGAGCGAGAACGACGAGTAGAGATTACCCGAACACGATCTCCTTCGAACAGCGACCTTCAATCCTCCGTCTTCTTCTCCGAAGTTGTAATGGCACTCTTGCCTCCTTCCTCTCTCAAACTTGTGTTGTCCAATGCGTTGCACTATGAATTAGGGTTGGGAAATCCCAATATAACTCCCTAATCCCGCAGCAAACCTGGACCGTTGGATTAGATCCAATGATGAAAACTCATCCTAAAATCCGCTTCAGCCCCCGACGACACAGAGTTCGGCCAGAACTCTGTGTCGAGCAAACAGAACCTCACACCAACATTCTGGAAGCGCCAGACCGAGTTCGGCCAGAACTCGGCCTGGGACCGAGTTCGGGCCGAACTCGGATCCCCTGCTTCCAGCAGCTCCAGCAGCAACAGCAGCAACTTCGTCGCCTACTTCCCGAGCTTCTCCGACATCGGACGGCGCTCGTCGCACTCCGGGGTCTTCTCCACATAGGTTGGGAACCCCACCCACTCCAACACATTCTTCACCTTTCTCGACTCTCCCCGCAGAGTAAAGTGGAGTATCTTTTTCATACGAAAAGTGAATTCAAAATAAAGGCAAAGTTTTCTCCAAACTTCATGCACTTGGGAAAGGTAATTCCTAAAATAAAAAATTCTATTCATAATTCAAAATGCGTCTACAAAATGTTATATTCAAAGAGAAAAGATACACTAGTAGTGACATTGTGCAATTCCTCAATCTTATGAGTCAAAAGGGTAGGGTCAGTCTCTTGTTTAGCTTGGGCCCTATCCATTGCCTCCTCCTTAAGGGTTTCATCATTATACTTAGCCAAGGGCACGTAAAACTTCAGCCCCTTTGGCCTCTTCTTCTACATGGGTTTGTTAGGGGTGTTTGGATGAAGGTTTTGTATTACAAAATCAACTTTCCATTCCTTTTCCATGGAAAATAAATTCAAAATTCATGTACCCATCTTTGGTTAGGTTGGAAATATGTAGTCTCAAAATTTTAATTTTTCCATTCTCATATTTGATTTAGACAAGAATAAAAATCTAAAAGCATGCTCAAAAACTTTTTTTTGTTGTTTTCATGCTTGCCTTTTTAAGGAGTCTTGTTGCATGGCATCATTTCTTATATTGTCATATCTTTCTTGAATAAGATTATTACATGGATAGGGAATTCTAGTAAATGAATCATTTATCCAAAAGTCCTTTTGGTCCATAGAATTTAGACGGAATATTAATCCAATGTATTTTGCCACTAATTCTTCAAGCATACAGGTATCACATAAAATCATTTTATGTAACAAATTTTCATAATTTTTACCTTCAAAAAAATTCTTCGCTAGTGAAATATGCAATCAAAACTTGTATGATTGTGCTGAGAGCATCTTATTTTGTAGATCTACTTCGAAAATGTTCACATAAGGTTGAATTTGTCCTTTGTAAACCGTGTAGCAGACAAGGGCATCACCTTCCTAAAAAGTTGTTGCAAAATGTATAAATTTGGTTATATTGATTGTGGCAAATCATATAATGTGTCGCCCAATCGTTGGCTCCAGCTGGTGACATTTTTTTTTAATTTGTTTGTGTGGAACTTTGTCAATATTAAATATAAACCATATGACTTATATTCCTGAGGATAAGATTTATGTTTTTTTTGAGGAACTATAGTTCACTTCACCCAATCAGATCTATTTTCAGGAATAGAAGTGTTTCTATTGGTTTTTTTTTAGTTTGATCTCTCATCGCAAACTCTGGTGATCCAGCTGGATGTGGATAAGTTAAAAAAAAGGGTAAGTACTACTACTGGCCTCTCCATTTGTATTAATATTATATGTTTCATTTTTCACTTCTAACGAGTTACCATAATATTCTAAGTATTTATATTTGTAGAAATCGATAGAAGCAGAGAATAAACATTTGGGCTATCAATATCACTGCATATTTCTTTTTGTTGTATTTTTATGAAATTTTTGTAATGAATTTCATCCATTTTTTATATCAATTTTGTTTAATTCTTTTGATAAACATTTCAACATATTTATAATGTTTATCCAATGGAGTTTTGGATTAACATAGTTGAAACTTGAATTAAAATCGTTTGTATGGGTCTTTTTTTATTCAGATTCTTTTAAAATCTTTAACTTCTGAATGTATCTCTTGTAAGAGATCCACCATATAGTAGATATGTTAGTTTTTTATTTTTCTACGTGGGAAGATGAGCTATATGTTCATATTGATCATTAAGACTCTAAGGATATTGGTGTGCTTCTGCAAAGATAGCTATTTTCTCCATTAAGAGATCGAAGTTGTTCTTGAACATGTTCGTTCATCGCAGTAGGGATCCTTCTTTATGTGGCCAGTTTTCTTTCATTTTGTAGCACACGGGTTCTTCTTCCTTGATTTCTTCTTTCGGTTTAATTTCTCAAACTTCAAGAATCGTTTGAAGTACTGAAAATAAGGGTCTGCATATCAACCACCGTCCTAAGTTTCATCTCCAAAGATCTTTTTGTATGCACCTTGAAAGCTAAATTGTCTCATTGTTGATTCTTCAAAATCTTTGAGATCCAACTCATGTGTCATTAACTTACCAATGAGTGTGTCAAGAGTAATGACAGTGAGGTCATTTCCTTTTATAATCGTTGCTGCTTTAGGGTCCAGTTCTTGGTGAGTCCATGAATTACTTTGCGAATCTTTTCATTATTTCTATATTCCGTTCCAAGAGATGAAAGAGGATTAATAATATCAAAAAAACGAGTAAACATTTGTGTAATGGCCTCATTAGGCTTCAATTTAAAGACCTCATATTCTTGTGCCAGCCTGCTAATTTTGGATTCCTTTAATTTCCTTCATGAATAACCTCAAAAAGTTTCCAAATAGCATGAGAAGAAGTGCATGTAGAAACTCTGTTAAATCTATTTCTATCTGCTACACAGAATAATGGAGTCATAACTTTAGCATCAAGGCTAGATTTTTTTTCTTTTTAATATTTGTCTATTTTGTCATGTGGCAATTTTTACAAGACTGCCTTCTACAATAATTATTTCAGGCTTTTTGTAGCCATCAACAAAAACAGATCATAATCAAAATATGGTGGCCTAAGATAAGTGCTCATACATGTTTTCCAATAAGTGTACTTGGTACCATCAAATAGGGGTCACCTATTTGTGGATTGGCCTTCACCATTGTTGGTGTGGATATTTGTCATAGATCTACTCAAGGATGTTAATCCTATTCAAGAGCCCTTACTCTTATACCAATTGTAGGCAACCCTAGAGGGGGTAAATAGGGTGAAGACAATAAAATTAAATAAAATCATGAAATTAACCAACTAAAAATTAGTGAACAAGTAATAATAAATGCAAGGGTTCAGAAGATCAAACATGACGATACACTACAACAAATATGGCCTACAATAGCAGTTTTTCTATAGCGTTCAAGTGTCCCCGCTATAGAATGCTATCAGCAATAGCGTTCTTTCTGCAGTGCTATAAAAATATTTATCTATAGCGTTTCCCGAATGCTATAGAATCTATAACATTTATATGGTTGTATGTCAAAGCAGATCTCATGTTTGAATCCTAGGAGAAGCAACGTAGGGTTTTATTTTACATGATAAAAGAATAGACTATAACATATTTTGCGTGAAAGCATACAAATTTATAAAATCTGTGCCCAACATTTACAAAATCCATAGCCTAGACCCCTAATATTCCTTCTTCCACACATAATTATCGGCCATATATAAAAACTTTCCGTCGCATACCTCCCGTGCACTAGAACAAGATGGCAGATTAGCGATTGACCTAACAACTGAATAATTTATTCGCTAGACCAGCGACGAAACAATGAAAAAATATCTATGAATTTGTAATTCAATTCACTAGAAGTCGTTTTTCCTTCGGTAAAGCGTCGAGACCATCTAATAATTTTTTTAGCGACAAACAAATTTCGTAAGTAGTTAGTTGAAAATTTTAAATTCTAATTATCAACTGTCCAACGATTGTAATTTCAGTACTTGAAAAAAAATTTGTTCCCCCCAAAACTTTCGTACCCAAATATTCAATCCCTCCCAAAAACCCTCACTTTCGACTATCTACCATATCAACAACCCTCACTTTCGTACCCAAATATTCAATCCCTCCCAAAAAAAATCTGTTCCCCCCAAAACTCCTTCTCTTCCTCTTGATGGGTCTCCTCCTCTCGCACCCTCCTCCTTCTCCTCTTGACCCTTGACGTCGATGCCCCTCCCCTCAAAGTAGAGGAGATGAGTTTGAGAGGAGGAGCTTTTCTTGGAACTAGGGTTTTAAACCTGCTTCTTCGTCTCGATCATGGTTTCGATCTTGATTCCTACCAAGTTTCGAAGCTTCTAGGTACTCTCGATTCTATTCTTAATTACTTACTGGTTTCTTAATCCCAGTTCTCGGAGGTCCGCCGACAGCAACGGATCATTTCTCGAATGATTTTTTTTAATTTTGTTTTAATTTTCCTTTTTGTTTCTAATATTCTCGATCTTGATTGCAAAGTCCTAGCTGTTTGGTTCCGACGACTTCAAATTTGAAATTTTGTGTTGTTCTAACAAGTTTCATGCTTTGGATTTCTAGTTGTGATTGGAATTTAGGGTTCTAAAGAGTGGCCGGGATGACGATGGCGATGTTGGCTGTGAAGATGGAGCAGAGCTGTGTGTAGAACATGCTGCAGGCCATGGCGTCAAGCTCCTCGGAGGGGATGTCTTTGGCGCTTTTCAATGCGGAGATGTTGTCTCTGTCACATAGGTAATTGTTGATGTTTTAGGTTTTTATTTATTTTATTTTTGTAAGTTTTTTAGTTTTATGTTTTAGGGCTTGGTCTGGGATGGAAGATCTTGAATTTGAGTCCCTCACATACATGTTTTAGGGATTGGTCTGGGATGGAAGATCTTGGATTCCACTCTATTAATTCAAAGTGTAAAAGAACCCAAAAATGTTTACGTCATAGTTTGCAGTATCTGTCGATACCGATGTGGTTTGGCATGTCCCGATCCGATACCGACTGATATCGACATTGTAAGGTCTTTTTTCAATCAATTCGACAAAGAAAATTGGACGAGAAAGACCAATCAACAAGGGTGTTAAAGCATAGTAAGGTTGTAAAAGGAAAAATTTGTGACCATCACCAATGATGGCGCAACCATAGTGAATGGAAGAATTTGTGTTAGAGAGGAGATGACATACAAAAAGAGGTGAATGGAAGAATTTGTGTTTCCGATTAACAAGTTTGGGCTGAAGGCTTTATTTTTATTGTATATTACATATATGTTAATTTCAGTCATACCTTATAGACTGACATATATAGACTGACATAATAACTGTCCAAAGTTACTAGATATTGTTAATTGTCTATTATGTACTGAATACCTCAAAGGTTACTAAAGTACTGCGCAGACGGAAACAAATAGGAGAAATAAAGTAGAAGTAAAAAAAAATTCATTAGACTTCAAATATTAAATAAAAATAAAGTAATTATGAAAAAGAATCAAAATAACGGGTGTGTGTGTGTGGATGATGGTAAAAGAAAGGAAAATTCATGAACTTGAATTAGTAACGGAAGAAAGGAAGAAAGGAAGTAATTATGAAAAAGAATCAAAATAAGAAAATATCTCCAACCAATATTTGTGTGTGTGTGTGTGTGTGTGTGTGTGTGTGTGTGTGTGTGTGTGTGTGGATGATGGTGGTTATCAGATAACGGGTGCATGTTAATCCCAGTGTTTCAAATGGTGGAATAATGTAGGAGCTTGGCTGTTGTAGAGAGATAAAGTGCGCAGAAGATAAGAGGCAAAGAAATGTAGATGGAGGCTTCAAATATATATAGTGTCTGTTACAATCAACTATACTTTAATTTTCCAGTTACTTATTTATCTATCCTTATCATTAAATTGAGATTGTGATTTGCAAAACATTCAGAGACAATTTTTGTGTCCAATTACCAATTACCAATGATGGCACAACGATGACATTGGTGATGTGACCATCACCAATGATGGTGCAACCATAGTGAGGATGATAGAAGTTGAACATCCAGCTGTCAAGGTAAGAAACTTGAGACATAAGTGGTCCTTTCTTAGAATAATCTGATGTATATTGATGGACACTCTTTCTTGAGCATCAGGTTCTTGTAGAGTTGGCTGAGCTTCAAGACCGGGAGGTTGGAGATGGAACAACATCTGTTGTCATTCTAGCTTCAGAATTGCTTAAGGTAATGTAATTATATTTATTGGTTAAGAGTTGTGTTATTTCTAGTTTGTTATGATAGGATTTGTTGCAAATTCCACTTATTTGGTTTCTTACAGAGAGCAAATGATCTTGTGAGGAGCAAGATTCACCCGACATCTATAATCAGTGGGTTCAGGGTAAACTTTGATAGTTTGATGTATTAATCTATTAGCTCACAATTTCCCCATTTCTTTTTTTATTTTAATATATCTTACGAATATTGGGAAGGTTCTTGATAACTTGTTAGTTGTCAAGGTTTTAGATAGTGGCATCATATATGACATTTGGGTCTTCAATGGTAATGAGAATTTTGAGAGTACTTTTCTGATGGGTGTTCAAAAATATATTCGACTGTTACATTTGATAACCATATCAAGTAAAGATATGAGTGAAATATTCACTATTCTAACTGGAATTTGTGATTGATGGGTAATTTGAACTGAAGACTTAGTTGTCTATATGACATTTAACATATAATATATGGTCTAGCATTGCAATAAAAAAAAATTTATCATCAAAAGTAGAATGTTGCACATTCTTCTTGCACCGATCTATATAATTTTTTTAATATGTTCTTTTTCTGAAGGAATCATATTTCCTCACCTCCAAGCAAGTTTAAACATTTGGGTGCAAACCAGTTGCTATGGATTCATGATGTCTCATGAAATTTGACCTCCCTAATGTTAAATATTCATGTTTATCTTAGTTCTAATCATCATATTATATGTTAAATGAGCATAGCCTCAGATTTTGGCATGTCCATTCTTCTTAGCTCACATAGAGTATTGCTCGTGGTGATGAACAAGATGATGTTGCAACTGATTCCTAAGATCCTCGAGCATACATAATGCTTGATCACGTAGTTCTGGTTCAAATGTGGCTATTTTGTTGAATGTTTCTATTTGCTACTTTGTACTGAGCAATGAGGAATCAGTTCAACCTTTCATGGTATTTTCTTAAGTGTTATTTGATCTTATTTTGTGAACCTTATATCCCTAAAAAAAGTTACCTAAAGTTAGTTGTTTAACTTTTTTTTTTAATCTAGTATGTTATAGTTTTTAATTCTTTTATAGGAATATATTTTAATATATAGAAAAAGTTAACTGAACTTTGATTTATCCTCAAAATTATCCTTATTGGATCATCATATTTTATACGTGCAAGTCATAACTAAAGGTAATCAAGGGATATTCGCCCTCAGACATGTAGGATGAGTGTATATTATGTTCTACTGAATCTGTTATGAACTATTTCATAGTTCTATTTTGCTTAAATTTGAAACATATGATGAGTCTTAATTACATCAAGATTCTAAAACTAAGTTTTCTGCATTGAACTATGTTCACTGAAACTTGTAGGAGGCTCAGAATCATGAAGGATTCAAATGCAATTGGACTTGGTAGGTACATATTTTACACAGTTTATCTACAAAAGTTTCATTACATGGTATTAAGGTATTGGTGCATTTTGTGTACAATTCAGTCATTATTATAATATCATCAGGCACAATCCTAGATACAGGCCATACATCTGCTTTAATATTTGATTTTTTTATACATGTTTGATGTTTTTGGTACTTTAAATGATGTTGCAGCCAAGAAGTATGACTTGGATGGATGGTTTCCTACAACGAAGACATACATACAAGATATTGTTTGAATTCTTCAATGTCCCAATTATTCAGTAAATAGATGATTTCCTAATACAAAATTGTTTTTGTTGATATCCATAAAAGAAGTGATTATATTTGTTTATTCTTTATTTTAAATAGTCTTTAAACCATAAAAATGTGATTCTATTATGAGGGTTTGTGATATGGTATCTGCAGAATATATGAAGTATTCGCAGCTTTGGGGGGATACGAGTGAGTATTCAGGTTCGATATATGGAATACATTCAGTTTGAATTTCTCAAAATATGATCTACTAGAGATGTTATTTTGGTTGTTCACGTTGTTCCATTCTAGCCTGTGTAGAAATTGGAAATACGAATACTAATTTTTTTAATTATTGTTTAACAGTTTCTCTAGAACCAATTTGAAATTATGTTCCATCTCTAATGACACAACAGTTGGAGTTCGCATGGTGTTAAGAAGAGAGATCATTAACAGGTAATTGTTGCAAAAATATTTCATGACCTATTTAGGATTTGACTATTTGTTACCATTGTATATGTCTATTTTATACAAGTATGTTCATTTTGTTTTCCATAAATAAGGAAATTGATGTTCTATGCCTACCAAGGTTTATACCTTTTGTTGGTAGAAAATTAATTTGATGGGCTGCAGAACAACTACTCATTCATATTCTTCTTTCATATATGGATCACTTTGAGAATGTGAAGACTTGCATATATAGGTTCCATTATCTAGGAGATAATAAAAGAAAAATATAGCAAGCAAACTATATGTACTGTTGTTTCTTTCCATAGGTTCCATTATGTGGGAGTGTGTCGAAGGTCCCACATTTCAATACATGTTGTTTCATTGATCTCCAGTAGCTTTCTTAGCCCTATTTCTCTCCAGTTTAGATCTTGTACAGATGAATCCATCCAATATGTGATGTTCTTCGCACAACTGAATTTGTCTAGAAATGCTTAGGGGTAGTAAGCAGAAGTTTTGAGTCCAATTGTTTACTATGTTCATTTTATTCTCTACTGCTATTAAATTTCATATACTTGATCTAAAATGTCAACTGAATTCATAAAGCAGGGAGTGGTGCTCATGGCATTTCCCCGAGCTTGTGAAAATTGTTAGCGACAACTATTTATATGCCAAACTTTCAAAGTTTGTACAAAATAAATCATAGTTTTCTTATGAACAAATTTCACACTTATCAATATAATTGGTGGTGAGGACAATGCAAAAGAGATTGTTAAAGCAGCCAAAGCATCAATAGGTGAGCATAAAACTGCATCAATTAGAGTATCCATGCAGCAGGACATGCTGTTATTATGTCATTTGCTTGCTGTTAGATTTTTTTTTACTTTGCACTAGAAAGTAAATTGGCTGAAGGGGAATACAAATTCAAACATGTGATCAAATTTGACTTCATTATGAAAGATTTCAATTTCTATTAACATATTCTAGGGTTTGCTTGTAGTGTTTCTCTCATAAGCTTTTTTTGTTCATGCAGGGATAAAGTTGTGGATTTCCACTGGAATGCATGTGATCCATGGACTATTGTTACTGTATATATTGATTGTGGTAGTACTAGTGGTGGTAGGACTTTGCAGGTAATGATGTAAACTTATAGTTTCTAAATTGTGCTCCATTCGATGGTTGCTAATCAAATATATTGTTAATAATCCAAACATCAATATAACCCACGGGTAATTCACGACAAATTTATAACAACAACTTTGTGTTCTTAATCAGCACAATTTTTGTGAACAAAAGTAAAGACATAGTATACTATAGTATAAAAATGACTTCACACTGTGTTCTAGTTATATTTGTACATGATATGTAGCAAAATTTAGGCTCATTCAAATATCAGGTGCTGTATACAATGAGAGAGTATAAATTGAATCATGGTGTCAAATATTTCTATCTTATTTTTTTATATCATAATGTGTTTTCTTCTCAATTTTGTGTAGGTTGGCATATATATTTTTGATGGTTGTGGATAGCTGCTAGAAGGAAAGAGGCGATCGAGCTGTTTTTTGGCCTACAGATATTTATAAATGGAATGGTTTATTTTGGACTACAGATACTTTGTAAATAGAATAGTTTATTTTGGCGTACAACTACTTTTTCTACATCTTGAATGTTTTAATGACTACTACTTTTTGTATATCTTGAATGTTCTAATGAAACATTTCATATTTTGGCAAATCTTTCCTTCTTGATTGATCGAAATACAAGTTGCGATTGAAATTGTTTGTGATTATTGTTATTTATATGTGATACAAAATAGGTTATGAAATATGAAATTCTGTAGCAGATATGAAATAATATAAAATTCTGTAGCAGGTTTATAGCACTCAAAACGTCTAAATTGCTGCTACCACGATAGCATATGATGAACGCTATAATAAATCAAACCATCTATAGCGTTCATGACAATCAATTCATCAAACGCTATAAATCATCCACAGCATTCACAAACGCTATAAATAATCCACAGCATTCATAAACGCTATAAGTAATCCACAGCACTCACGAACGCTATAAACAATCTACAGCGTTCTAGAATGCTATAAAGTATTTACAGCATTCATAAACGCTATAAACCATCAACAGCATACAAGAACGCTATAAACCTTCTACAGCATTCATGAACGCTATAATGTTATAGCGTTCACATGTCTGGACATACTATAGCGTGGGCGATTATAGCAGACAGAATATGCTATAGAAAGCTTTCTATAGCGTTCTGCGTATGCTATTGTAGGCCATATTTGTTGTAGTGATATATACTGGTATCCTTCGTGGATGATAATCCAGTTCTGTAGACTCTTGTCCACCTTTAATCCATATTTGTAAAACAGCAAATATACTACGAGCTTTGAACTGAAAGGCTCGTAGACTTCTTACAACACCACAAGATTTGATCTGAAGGGCTCGTCGACTTCAACAATGAAATAGAAAATCAACTTAGAAATCCAAGCTTTACAACTCAACCAGACTTTTAATCGAATCACAACTGGCACTATAGAAGGTGTCACGTCCCGATTCCGTAGAGTCATTCGTCCTCACAAAAATATCTAGGAACCGATAGTTCTCGCTTATGCATGATGTTGTACAAGTCCAAATTTCACTTGTACAAGGCAAAGATGGAGCAAAATTGATAGTCTTCAAATAGAAATACATCACAGCAGCACAAGTAAACAAATTAAAAATAATAAGGATACATATCTTTATTGGAAGAACTCTTTATTGACAAGCAGATAACTTGAAGTCACACTGAGATATGTAGAAATATGTTCTCTTTATTAATAATAGAAATGAAGTACAAGGCTTGTAGCGGAATACAAAGCTTACAATACATCTCACATTAAACTTGATGACCAACTGAACCACATGGCACATAGGCTTACATTTGATACATGATACATGGACTTACAACTGGATATGCCGACGTGGCTTACAACTCACTAGTACAACAGATATATAGTGTTCCATATATTATGTCTATTATAGAGAGAAGCATCCTTCACAAGGAGAGCCTCTACATGCCCAACAAATTTTTAATGCCTCGGAACTGAACTTCCCAAGAACGAGCACCTGAAAAAAGTGTGTCCATAACGTGGGTCAGTACATTGTCGTGTACTGGAGAGAAAAACTAGCTCACTCGCCTAAACCAACAATAAGTAGTCATGTGAGCAAACATTTATTAAGAGTAATCTTTCTATTTGGGCCTAGCATCAGCTTATAATTTATGAGCAATATCATAGTGAAGCATGTTATAGCATTGTTTATGTAAAGGCACTATTGTAGCATACTGGTGTTAACATGTTAAGCAGTAAAGTTGAATTCAATGTGTATGATAACATATTACATTTAAGTATTTTTTTACCGATAGCTGACTCCCTCGTACATGCATAAAATATAGGTTTTATGATGCACTTACTCTGCCTGCACAAAACATTCATTTGCTTGCATCCTTATAACATGATCACTGGTATTATTCCACCATTTAGGAAGTTACCATACAGGATTTCGAGGGTATATGGTGCGCCATTCAGAGTAGGTAGCTAGCCATTCGGATCGACCCTAGTACCCTAGGCATACCGTCCGAGGAAGTCATCCCCTTTGTGTACAAGTTGTCCATGACCATGCAAATATGTGTCCGACTCGATCATGAACATAATCTCTTGGTAAAATATTAAAGTAAGTAAAGGCAACATTGTATCTTATCACCGCATCCAAGCCGTATTTTCAACAACTTATCATCTACATCATTCACATCATTTCCACACTTGGTGATCTCATCGATCCCAAGCCTAATTATTTCACATCGCATCAGTTCATTACATTGTAACATATCACATCTTTCATTCTCAAATGGACATGCAACATTTTATTCATTTCATTGGGGCATTTATTATTCATTTTATTGTGTTAGTAACATAGCTAGTTCATTCTCATGTATCATTCACATAGCTTTGCATTATTCAGTGTATCATTTATTTCAACAGCATTAGACATGGGTAACAATATCAATTATTTTCTAGTATGTGATTCACAGTGGCAGTTCGTATTCAATGTTCATGTATTATTCATCTCAACATTAGCAACATAAGAATCTCTATTATTTAGTAACTAAATCATGGGATATTTAGGAACATAACATATCAACATAGTAGTCCATTTTATTAATCCCGAAGGAGTAGGAGAAAAGGGACAGTTCCACTCACATGCACAAACGGTCTTCATGTTTCGATCACATATATGCTCAACGGGTCCTCCAAAGATTGTTCGACACAAAGTACAATATTTTCCACTTGACATACCACACCAGCGTGCTATGTTTCATACCTCATCCCATCCGGCCAACTTAGAGAGACTTCATTATTCTCAATTTTTTTGATTTTCAACACAAGTTACAGTCCAACATTCTAATCTAATCCAACAAGCCAACCAAATGCCTCGTACGGAGCGGGACATTACATAATATACCACTCAGAAAAAGATTCGTCCTAAAAACTTAAGAGAACAACTTATTCTACTAATTCACCCAATCACAACAAGTTACTCATTCAGCTTTTTTTAATATTCTAATTTGACACTTCCAACAATTTAAAAATTCATGATTCAACCGCACAGATTTACGTATCAATGATTCAATCCGAATTTTCTTTTCGAAAATACTTGTAACTTCTTGTTGATTCACCAACATTCTCCCTGCAGTGTTATGTTAGTCGCAACCTATCACTTTGTTTGGATTCATTCACATATTTTAGGTGTCCCAAAATATATGCATTTCAACCAACATCCATATTAGTACGATTCGATAAGCCACATGTGTAACTTCCTTTTCCCAAATCCGACTTGCACACATTAGATATCAATTTTCGATATATACATTCTCAAAGTCTATCAACATCCTTTAATTTACTTATTGCTATGCTCATTTACCACAATCGTTATCTTTCAAGCAACAAACACTTAACAATAGGGACTACTCAGATAAGTAACTAGTCTAAGTACAATATTTATAATATTCGAGCCATGGGTCTACTTGAAACCAACCATACTAAAAGTTCACAAAAATCAAATACAATTTTATTCCTTCCATCTCAATACAAATCTTTCTATCTCATTTAAGTATTACAACATTTCATCAAAATGTTTCATTCCATTCATTTGTTATTCAATCACTTATGAATGAAACCAGCTGTTAATTGATTTTGATTCATCCACTGAGACAATTCATCATTTCTAAAAGATACAAATCAGAAGTCACTTATTATCAATTATCCGAGCCAAGAACACAATTTCATACAACATTCCTTCCAACATAATATCCATCTCGCAATATCTTATTTCAATTTTTCTTGGCGACTATTAAATCAATAATTAAACTTCTGAGCAATTATTCATCTTTTCAATTTGATACGTAGTATTCAATGTTAATCTAGCTAACGACTTTCGATACCAATCCAACATTTCCATCAAGGTACCCAATTCCATCTTATGGAACAATTTACTTCTCGATACATACAACTCAAGTCTGTTCCTGCTTAAGCCCGACACATTATTTCTCAATTGTTAAACATCTCTAAGTCTCATGTTGCAGCATATATTTTCCTAGGTCATACTCATCATTATCTCTCGTTCAAAACAAAAATGTCATCCTATGGATTGCCAACGATCACCCTATTATTCGGTCAAGTCTCTAAGGCTAGCTATACCGACAACTAAACCTAATCATCTAGGTAACTCCCTCGAGTGGACAGCTACTAGGGAACATAGTAATTTCTTATACTTAGGGCCAACAACCAACAGATGGTTCTATGAAACTCTACCCAAACCTATGGATATAAACTCAATATGAACAACTAATCGCCATTGTTGACTATGTCGATAATTGGTTATGCAGCCACGATATCTAGGGCCAAGTCTATCTATCCATAGTCATCCTTAAGGAACTAACTCCTACAGAGACTATTCTAGACTTACCCAACAATCAAATAAGATTGATCCAACAATATTATGGTCTAAATTCCAACCCGACATACAATTCCCAGCAATCCAATTTTAATTCCAATTAATTCCTTCGTATCCACGTGGATCCATATGCCAATGCTAACTATTCAAGGGTCATCAATTCCATCATTATATCTTTCCTTCAATTATCTCGATCGATTCTTTACTTTTGTTGTATCCATATCCATTCCGATAGAGTCTCAACCAAAACCATCGAATGACATTAACCGTCAACTTATTCGCATCGCATCATCATTGTCTAATAAAGCATTTTATACTTAATATCTTAAATTTAGCAACATGTACCATCTAATGATCAAGTAACCATATTACTGATCTGCCAAGATCAACAATCATATTATTTTGGTCTGTATGACCAAGTCATATCACTAAGTCATTACCCAACAATTTGTATTCCAACCGACAGTCATCCATACCGTCATATTTTCTACCAGCATATTTCAACACATTTTGTGATTCTCAATCCCATTCGTTTCCTATCCACTAAAATCTCATACGAACATTCATAAGATTTTATATCGGGTCAAGTATTCCATTCCAATTCAATCCAACAATTTCATATTTCAATTAACCATTCTCTACACATCACAAGTATTCAAAGTCATTACTTGTTACTTTTATGATATAATTCAAATCCACAAGCATATATTCACATATACAACGAGTATCATCTTATGAAGCACAAACTCATACTTTAATGAATCTATCCTTTGGTGGTCAAGATGGATTAGCATCTATCACACCTTAGGGTCAAGCATAAATTTTTCACCCTCATTCGAGTCACTGACAATATTTTCCAAAAAGTTTATATTAGCAACCAAATTGTAATAGTCACACATGATTTGCATCCAACCAATCACAATTATCATTTAATGTTCTAAGCTATAACATTCTCTTACCAAAAACAATTTATCCATAGTATAATTATCGTCCGACTAGTCTGAGTCGTCATCTGACTAAACAATTCCCAACCAATGTACCCTTTACAATTTTCGAAAATTCTTACTATCTAGCATAATATCACCATAAGGGGACACTCGAGTCACCTAGCAATAATGCATGACTCCCAGCTAAGTCTCGGTACTACCCAATACTCATGGATAGACTCATCGCTATCATATAGAAAGGGTCACGATATACCTCATTTTGAAGTGGTAGAGGCATATACCACTCAGAAATGAAGACATTCACTAAACAATACAGAACCCAAGTCTATACCGTACAATCATGATTGAGAATGATCACAATAAAGCCAATATTCTCAGGGTCTCAAAACCATAAAGCCACAACATGTGAGTCAACTTATCAATTCTATTAAACTCAAACATCAATTGTCCTATTCATAATTCCTATCCAACATAACATGCAATTCTCAAACATGTTACAACACACGTAGCAACTTTTCTCTATACCCACATTTCAAACATCATCACAACATAACATACTATAGCATTCAATCATTATTGGGTCATTAGGGTCCAAACCAACAACAATTATATATTCATGGGCATCATAATATATTTAGACTTATTATATGAAATATCCAGTGAGCAACCAAGATGATCAAAGAAAACTTTTCACTCATGAGATAACTTGGAATGAGCATAGAAACAACATTGGGATAATCGCAAAAGCAATCTTTGATTTAATCACAGAAGCAACGTTAAAAAATTACAGAATTAATCATGGATGCAACTTTGATTTGAAATGAATCAAATAAGAGTCCAAGAACGTAAAGCCATGCTCTGATACCAATTTGTCACGTCCCGATTCGGTAGAGTCATTCGTCCTCGCATAAATCTCTAGAAATCGATCGTCCTTACTTCGGCGTGATGTCATACAAGTCCAAATTGCACTTGTACAAGGCAAAACCGATGCATAATTGATAATCTTCAAATAGTAATATATCGTAGAGGCATAAGTAGACAAATTGAAGATGATAAGGTTACATCTCTTTATTGAAAGAACTCTTTATTAACAAGCAGATGACTTGAAGTCACAGCAGATAACTTGAAGTCACACTGAGATGTGTAGAAATATATTCTCTTTATTGATAATAGAAATAAAGTACAAGGCTTGTAGTGGAATACAAATCTTATAATACATCTCACATTACACTTGATAGCCAACTGAAACACATGCCATATAGGCTTACATTTGATACTTGATACATGGACATACAATTGGATATGCCAACTTGGCTTATCACTCATGGTACGACAGATATGCAATATTCCATATATTACGTCCTTTATAGACAGAAGACATCATCTTTCGCAATTAGAGCTTCTACATGCCCAATAATTTTTTGATGCCTCAAGATTGATCAAGTCAATCATAGTGTACTGAACTTTTCAAGCATGAGCACTTAAAAAGAGTGCCCACAATGTGGGTTAGTACATTGTCGTGTACTGGCGAGCAGAACTAGCCTATCGCCTAAACCAATACTAGGTAGTCATGTGAGCAAACATTTACTAAGAGTGATCTTTCTAATTGGGCCTAACATCAGTTTATAGTTCATAAGCAATATCATAGTAAAGCATGTTATAGCATTGTTTATATAAAGACATTATTGTAGCATATTGGTTTTAACATGTTAAGCAGTAAAGTTGAATTCAACATGTATGATAACCATTCCACGTTTAAATATATTTTTATCGATAGCCGACTCCTTCGTACCTGCATAAAATACAGGTTATATGATGCACTTGCATTGCTTGCAAAAAATATTTATTTGTTTGCATCCTTACAACATGATCACTGGTGTTATTCTACCATTTAGGACATAGCCATATAGGACTTCGAGGGTATGCATTGTGCCATTCAGAGTAGCTAGCTAGCCTAAATGGATGGCCCAATATCACATGCCACCAAGCACGCTTACCATCCGAGGAAACAGTCATGCCCTTGTGCACAAGTTGCCCATGACCATGCAAATGCGTGTCCGACTCGATTGTGAATATTTAAGCAAGTAAAGGCAACATTTCATCTTATCATTGCATTCAAGCCGTGTTCAACGATTTATCACTTCCATCATTCACATCATTTCCACACTTGGTGATCTCATCGATCCTAAGCCTAATCATTTCTCATTGCACCAGTTCATCACATTGTAACTTTATCACATCATTCTTTCTCAAAGGGACGTGCAATATTTTATTCATTTATAGGGGCTTTTATTATTCATTTCACTATGTCGGTAGCCTAGCCAGTTCATTTCTCATGTATCATTTACAAAGCATTGCTTTATTCAGTGTCCCATTCATTTTAGTAGCATTAGACATGGACAACAATATCAATTCATTTCTAGTGTATAATTCGTAGTGGTAGTTCATATTCAATGTTCATGTATTATTTATCTCAACATTAGCCAACGTAAGCATCTCTATTAATTCAGAAACTAAAGCATCACTACAAAAAAAGTGTCTTTTTGGGACGACACTATAAGGAACACTTGTCTAAAAAGTCCTAAAAGTATAGTTCTAGGGACAACTATATTTTTAGTAACAAAAAGTTGTATTTTTTTAGGACAGATTGTGAAAATAGATCACTATTTGGGACTAATGAAAATTTCTGTTCCAAATAATACACATTACCGTCCCAAATAGATCGGCGGAAATGTCACACATTTGGCGGCTAATTGCCAAATTTTATGGGGGGAACTTTACCTCCACATGTTTTCATCTCAACCGTTCGATCGGATGGATTAATCCAGACCGTCCATCCCAAAACATTCAGAACTTAATTGATGAAAACACACTTCTCAATATCAAAGTAACCTAAAAATCTTTCTCTCTATCTCTCTCTTTCCGATCAAAAAATTGGGTGATGCTGCTCTCTCTCTCTTTCTCCGACCTAGGTGCTCCAGTACTGCTGCTCTCTCTCTCTCTCTCTCTCTCCGACCATTGCTCTCTTTGTCCGACCTTTCAACCCTAGGTTCTCCATTGCTGCTGCTTGGTATATTTTCCCCAATCTTTAGAATTTTTTACCAAATTTTTGTCTTTGTCCTAATTTTTGGATGCACATTATTTTGTTCTAGATTATTTGCTTGAAATTTGAGTTTTACACTATTTACATGCATGCATGGAGGAATTACTATAACTATTCGTGAAAAATTGGATTTTTTGTGAAAAATTGGAACACATTTGCATGGACAGGAACATGAGTTTGAACATGGCTATGTTCTTTGCATATTTTAATTTGTCAAATTATTGTGATTATGCGTTCATGTAGGAATTACTGTGATTATTTGTGAAAAATTGGATTTTTTTGTGAAAAATTGAGACACATTTGCATGGATAGGAATATGTTTTTGTACGAACACGAATAAGACACAGATTGTATTTCCAGAATGATTCTCGGACACAGACTCTGGTCTGAAATGGTTGAAGCCTATTGGTGGTTTCGGCCCGTACTTTAAACCTTGGATAAACATGTGCCACTTTGGTGGCATATACCTGTTGGATGGTTGATGTGTAGAGAGACATCTGAGTCTTGTGTTTATCTTATGAAAGTTATTGAAAGCAATGTTCTTAGTATCGTTATCGGACCCTTCCTACGAGAACAACTGTTTTTAATGCTTTTGGATCCATTCTTTTACGAGTCTTTGTTTTGTTTTGTTTTCAACTTTGTTATCAAACAACTTACAGAAGGCACATTTCTTTTTTTTTCTGGTGGCAATAAAACTTGCAATAGAGTTGCACTTCACGTGTTTGCACATATGCACAAGCGACTGCGACACCGTAGACTAGGTAACTACGTACCAATAACATATTGTAATGTATTTTTTTAGCCTGAATGCTTACTTAATTTTATAGTTTTTATACTTTAAACTATTGGACTGAGTGCATTTTGGTAAAATTGATTTGTTCTCTATCGACAATAAGTATTTTAGTTTATTGTTAGAGACACACTAAAATATGTATCTTATCCATGTCACTGTGTGGGCCGTGTCCTTGCCCTATCATGTGTCCGTCTAATATGAATTATTATTATGGTTTATGACATGGGTGTTTGTTAAAACATAAAATCAGAAAAGATCTCATCTTGGTTAGTATTTTACATTGTTTGTCATCTCTGTTATTTTATTATTACTACTACTTTCGGGTAGGGGTGGTGGTGGAGTGGTTTGGCAACTTGGTTTTGGTTATTATTGATTATTTTGCTTGTTTATGACATGGGTATTAAATAAAATTGGAAAAGATCTCATCTTGGTTTGTAGTTTACATTGTCTGTTATAATTTATTTTTTATTATTATGCATGTTTATGCCACATGAAAGAAAATTTCTCAATCTTGGCTTGTAGTTTACATTGGATCTTGCTTTCGATTGATGTGTACATTATTTATATGTTGATATTTAGTCTGTAACAATCCTTTGTATTTATTAGACTATAGATTACTGGTCCAATTTTAAGTGCATTTTGTCTGTAGTTCTTTCTGGACAATAGGTTGATTAGGCACACAGAACTTCTGTTTAATGGTGAGTTAGATTTTGTTGGAAACATGATTGTTGTTTCTTTACATGTAGACATTTAACGATATATTATTGAAATTTAGGGGAAGAAGTGCCAGAGATTTTCTATAACACGGTTCTTGGGTATGATCCAGAATCATAAGGCTATATCTCCTTTATAGCCATCGATGATAAGATTGTGAGTACATGATTGGTATAAAAATTTCTTCTTCTACACCATGAATTGGTAGAAATCTTGATGTTCTAATGGGATTAACTTCTACATTCACCATGTTGTAGGAGGATCTAATGATGAAGCTAACTCATCAATTAGCGTCAAGGTTTATGATAAGTTAAACTAGCAAATGGTGAGATTTTATGGTTGCCTCCATTTTACTATCTTTTATTTCTTATTTTTTGGAATTTGAGAGATGGATAAGTTATTGTGCATCAAATTCGCAGGTCAAATCCTACTGTACTAGGTACAAAGCCCACCACAACTAAAGGATACTACGTTGTTCTTATAAATAATGACCAGATTTTGATTATTAAAGGTAATTCATCTCCTGATGATTGCATCTAGTTTCTTGAGGTTGGTACCTTTGTTCACATATCCAATACTTTAAACTAAGTGCAACATTTTTTTTCTGCTTTAACTTTTTGTGTTGATATGATGAAAACAAGGTCGAACAACTGTTACAAATTTCTTCTGAAACATGATCACTTAGTCTCATGGGTGTTAAAAATCTAGATTGTGTAGTTTGTGGGGATTTCTTCAAGAGTTCTTAAGTTAGTTGCTAATACTGACAGATCATAGAAGTTACTATTGCACATTATAGAAAGGTGATCAGGTTTATCTTGATCTGCAAGAATGCTTAGTCGGTGTGGCTTAAAGATAGATTACTAGTTATGTTGTGTATAGCCAAACTATTCTTCCCTACTGAATGTATGAAAATATTTGACTAGCTATCAGTTACAACTTTTCTGCATATCAACTGTCTCAACTTTGTATTACTTGTCAGGAGCTAATTATGAAAAACGAAAGCATGATTCATGCTAACTAGCTTTACTTTTGTTCCAGTGTTTTTGTTTAGCCTCTTTGGTGGTCGTTCCTTCCATTACTGTAAATAATGGAGTCCAAATAAGAAACACATTCCTTTCCTTCAGCCTCTTTGGGATGTGCTTTTTCTGTAAATTAAGTTTACACGACAAACTAAAGCTGAGCAAGATCTGCATATCAACATGCTTACCCATAACATGAGCTGCTAAAGAGTGGCGCCAAAATTTATAAAAAAAATTTCTAAAATTTTAATAAATATTTCTTTTTCGATACCAAAAAATTACTCTGATCCAAAATTGTCGATCCTGATACTCATAGGAAGGTCCGATACTGATACCGCGAACCTTGATTACTTTTGTACTATTTATGTTTAATAAGGTGGTATTTGAAAGGATTTCTAATAGAAACTAACAGCTTGCAGCATTATTAACCCGCAAGTGCATCAGCCATGATTATTTATTTCCTTCAAAGATCTTGAAATGAAAATTTTAAGAAGAATGACAACTGTACATTAGCAGATGAGAAAGTTCCTAACTTTCCTAACATTCTATCTCCTTGTTCTTTTACACTGCTAAGAAGCTTGTCATGGTTTTATTCCTGATACTCAAAGATACAAGGGCGGAGCATTATGATGCTAAGGATGTTCCTATGCTCTTGGGTCATGAGCAGATTTGTCATATTTGCCTGTTAGAAGCATTTGGTTCTATTCTACACTCTCACACTCTCAAGAAATACTTTCTGGTTTATTCAAGATGACATGTTCATTTCCTAATGGTTTTTTTAGCACAAGGAAAAAGTAGCAAACGGAGAAATCATATGCTACGCCCACCTATAGTCTACAAAAAGTTGCAAGAAAAAGAGTCTAAAAGGAGTTGCAAATTGCAGGCATAGTCAATATATTCTCTGTGGTGTGGTGAAAATTTTTATTTGTATTTTTTTACTCAAGTCTGCACTTTATAAATGACATTTAAATTGATGTTCAGGTGGAAGTCATGACTGTACGTGTGCATCAAATAACCCTTGGAATGACCAATGTATCATGCAATGAATTATGAGCATCAAAAAACCCCTAAAGGTACTTTATGGTTTTCTAACTCCAAACTGTCCTTACAATTTGATACTTTAATCCTTGTCATTTCCTTTTGAAATGATCTCCTATATGTTCATTAATTTATCTTGCGTTTAGGCTGTCATATTTCATCCATGAGGTTATGTACAGGTTTCCTATTTAATATTTTTGTATCTTGTAGTCATTCAGAGTGTTATTGTAGATAAGCATGGTATTATAATTTAAGACAACTTGGACATATGTATATTTGTTTTAGTATCTTATGATTCAGACAACCATTCCCTTTACCAGATTACCTCCTAACCTCTATGTGGGAAAGGGAATGGTCTAAAAATTTGGGAAACTGTTACTCTATTTGCCCATGCAAAAGCAAAAAAACAACAACATTAATGTGATGATGAGGGCTGGACAATCATATGATTTGATAAAAACTTTGACGAATGAGGTATTTTTTCTCTTTAATGATATTGTTACTGCACATTACATTCTATGTCGGATATTGGATATCATTTTTTTTAGTTTCTTATACATAACTCCTCTTCTCCACTCAAAGTAATATACATGTGGGGAAAGTAAAATATTAAAGCAGAGTGTTACTGAAATTAAAATACATCACAATAGTCCATCTTTGGAACTCATGTCATCGACCTCTTGTTAGTAGTAAACAATATAATAAAAATTCACCCCTGCATATTTTTCTATGAGTACTGATACAGGAAGCACCAAAGGGTCTTCTAATTCCCCTCCATCAACTCCATCCACTCATACAATTGGCGATGGAGTGGCAATGGCCGAAAATATTCAACATGCTAATAGTATGCCAAAAAGTTTAATGATGTATGGTACATATGGAACAGTAGGACTAGGTGCTTCTTCAAATCAGATGGTATATCCTTGTACCTACTTTTTTACTATAAGGTCATTTACTTAGTCATATGCAACATGGTAGGAGGTCAGTTCAGGGCAATGTAGCTTAATCAATGCAACTTGTATCCTTTAAGTTACGGGATTACTTGGAGCATTTTGGTGATGTTGGTTCTTTAGATGATACTGTGGAATCATTTTTATGTCATCATGATGATGGAGATGCAAGCGACATATTTGTTCTCCTTAAAATAAGTCCAACAATGTCATAATCAAGTTTATTCCAGCGAAACATAAACGGACATGCCTTTTTCAAGCTAGTTTTGTTCATGTTTAAGGCACATTGCAACTTTTTGGCTCAAGCTATGCACATTAAGTAAAGGTTGAGCTGAACATTGTTCATTAGTTACTCAAGCTTTGTTCAAGTTGTTAGCTCAGAAGTTAGCTTGTTTGACTACTTTGAGATGCCTACCAAAAGTGCTGATCCCATTTGTTGTTCAAGCATGTTTTTTATTCCTTGTTTTGTATCCAGTGTCTGTTTTATCTTTTAATGTGGACTTCTGAACGTCTTTTTATTTTGCTTTGTTTTGTTCATTTGAACTTACTCATACATATATCAATGCATATATTTTTTGCAGCAGTAAAGGTTTCCTTCAAATTTTGCATACAATGGATGATACGCGAGCATTGCCACCTAGTCTCCAGCTTGGCTTACTTTCTCCTCTTTATCTGCGAAAGTTATTCGAGCAGTTGGTTGCAACATATATTAAGTTACTGTTAGGCCAGTAAGAAGTTGCAGAATTTTGGTATTATGCTATACTTATCCTTCCTCCTCCAGAATTATGATGCATCTTATGTTATTAACTTAGCATAGTGGCCTCATATATGCATAGATAGTTTTCCCATGATATACTATTTGGTCATGTAATATTTGCATAGCTAGTTTTCCCGATTTTGTAGTTATATAAAGATAAATAATGGCTAGTTACTGAAACTTTTGACTGCTTATTCACATAATATATTTTTATAGCAATTTAAAGATAAATGACGGTTTGGAGTTTATGTTTGGGGTTATATTAGATTTGGATTGTCATTCTTTCACACTTAGGCATAATGGGTTAGCAATTTAAAGATAAAAAGGGCGATTTGGATTTGGATTGTCATTCTTTCCTTCAAACATAAGAAAACTAGTTTCACTCGTATGAATCTGATTGGTTATCCGGCATAATTTTCTAGGCTCTTTATAACTTGTTGGTCTTGGGAAGAGTTCTCAAATGGAAGTATCTTCGAGTGAATGGTTGTGGAAGAGCTGACTATTTTCCTCTAACCTGCTATCTGATTCAATAAAGTAAGATTAAGTGCCTTATTCTTATTCCCGAGACACATTTACATGTTCAGATGTATCTTAATGAGTTCGGATGTATCTTAATTCTCAAATGTATCTTAATTCTCACATGTTCAGACTATTTCATGGACCCTTTTTGTATGAGCTCAGATATCATGTTTGAATGCTTTACCATCACCTGTTGTTCACATATTTTTGCTATTGATAATGGCTACTTATATTGAAGCTCATCAGATTGAGATTCAACAAGCAACAAATGCTGAGATTGTATAACTGTGAGAAGATGCTGAAAAGTTACGAGAAAATGCGGAGAAGTTGAGAGAAGAGACTGACGCATTAAGGAAAGAGCGTGGGGAGCAAGAGGCCCTGCACAAGAAAGAGCTTGAGGCGGTCAAGAGTGAGCTTAGGACTGAGCTCAAAGAGGAAGTTGTGGCCATGTTCCTTAATGATCAACTTCTTTGTCAACAATCCAATACATCGTCCAGGTAATTTGCCAACTATCAACTTATTACATTAGTTTTTCTCTATGATTCTTATGATTAGTTTTCTCCCGTGGCTGCAATTTATATTTGGTTCTCCATTTCCTTTCTTTCAAGTTAGAATTGTATTTATTACATTGGTTTCTTTTCTGGACTGAATTTTGCATAGTCTGAATTATGCATAATCTCGTGTCGGTATCAGTATCGGAACCTAAAATTTGAGTTACAAAAGAGTTTGTTTGCAATCTTACATTGATGCAGCTGCAATGTACAAAAATATATTTCAACAGATGAGGAGTGCATCTACCAAACTATTTTAGTGCCACTGTTGGTGCTATTTCTATTTTGAATTAAGTTGGATGCTGCCAGAAATGGTGTTCCTTCTATTTATTACATATTTGCATATACTTTTGCATAAACAGTTTTTAACCTTGCAATTTTCCTAGCTAGAAAGCAAATTATTGAGGGCTTTGTGTGACAAATGTCATGTCACTTCTTATGTTATCTATCACCAACCACTGCCATATGCTTTAATGTCCAGTCCGAAAAATGTGGTTTTCCTAAGATATTCATACAGGCATTGACAACTAGTGGCAGTTAGTTAAAACGTGCAAGTGTCAGTAGTATAGGTCACATATGTATTACTTAAATTCTATTAACTTGACCAATTATTGTGTGGATTGGAATTTGGTGAAGGAATAAGTAAAATGAGGTTTTGAGCTTGTCTTTGCTTTGGTTCCTTCCCATGCATGTCCAGGGTGTCATGGGGTTAATGACAACCATCAGACATTGGGACAAAACCTCAAGGGAGGACCACAACTTCCTTGATAATTTTACTTATTCCTGATAATTTAATATTATCATGAATAAGTAATTTCATTTTCTTGTGATATAATAGAATTCTCTGTTTTCTCTTTTTCCTGGATAGATTTTTGGACTGAACTTTGTATATTGTCTGTACAGATTTTAACTTTTACATTGGTTTTTTCTAGCTTGTTACTGTAATTCTTGCTAGAATAATTGTAGTTCCCATTTAAAATATTTCCTAATTTTTTGCGTCTTTACTTAAAGCTTCCTTTTTCACTTGATGCTTCCTTTGTCACTTGAAGCTTGTTTCTGTACATTATTTTTTCCCCATTTTTTTGTAAACAGGTTTGTACAGTTCGGAAGAACTGTTAGCAGGTCTGTACAGATGGATTGATCCTTTTGTTATGTTTTAAACATTCACAAACTAATGTAGACTAGTTTGTATAGTTTGGAAGAACTTGTCTTTTTTCTGGTTGTTCGTGTACAGTTAGCAGGTTGCTAATATATTGGCATATCCTCATTTGCAGGTCCTTCAAAAGCATTCTGGATATGCTAAAATGATGGTCGACGATCTTGTGATGAAAAAAAGTTTGGGTTAATTTTTTGGGTTCGTATTGGATATACTAATGTTCAAAAATATGGTGTAGTGTTTAATGTTTTGGGTTCAGAATTTTGTATGTAATGGTGGAGACAATGGGTTCATTTTGTAACCGATGGTGTGGGTGATATATTGTGTTTTGGATTTATTTTGGAAATGGTGGTTAAGGATGCTTAATGTTAAGCTTTTTATTGTTTATCAATTAAACATATATAGTTATATATGGATTTTGTTGTCTTCTACTTAATGGTAAAGAATGCTTGATGTTGTTAAGCTTTTTTTTTTGTATTGGAGCTCTGATACCTGGAGATAGATCTGAGGACAAGCTTGACAACGGCCATGACCATATGAAATATGTTATGTGTATTTAAATTGTATGTTTTATAGTTGGAAAATACAAACAATAATTTCATAAGTATTACTTTTGGGACGGTTATGCAATTGTCCTAGATATAAACGACATCCTTTTGTAACGCTAGCAAATTTGTTTATGATGGATGTTATTCGTCACAAACTCTTTTATTTTGGGACAGTTTTGTAAACCGTCGTAAACATATAATAATTCAAACTCTTTTGGTACGGTTAGCTTTTTCGACCCTAAAACCAAATTAGGACGGTATTTTTCGTCCTAAAACTTTTTGCCACGCCACCCTAATAGCACTGTCACTTACCGTCCTAAAATTCGTCCCAAATTACAATTTAGGACTGATTTAGGTCTTTTTAAGACGATTTTTTGACGTCCCAGAAAGACACTTTTTTTGTAGTGGACATTTAGGGACATAACATAGCAAGAAGTGCTCTATTTTATTAAGCATGAAAGAGTAGGGAAGAAGGGACAGTTCCACTCACATGCACAAACGGTCTTCCTATTTTAATCACATATATACCTAACAGATCCTCTAGAGATTGTTCGACAGAAAGCACGATGTTTCCTACTTGACATAGCCATACCAGTGAGCTATGTTTCATAACTCATCCCGTCCGGCCAACTTAGAAAGACTATATCATTCTCAATTCTTTTCATTTTCAACACAAGTTACCATCTAACATTCTGATCGAATCCAACAAGCAAACAAAATACCTCGTATAGAGCGAGGCATTACAGAAGACTTGGTAGTTGTTCTTGGAGATTTGAAGGTTTGTTTGCACATAGTACCTCAGAATATGTAAGTGCAAATTGGTGAAAATGAATGTGGAATTTATCACCATTTATAGCTTTTATACTGGCTTAATACTGACCAAACTCGGGCAAAGTTTGGTATCCATAACATTCAAAAATTCGAACATTAAAGACCACTTCTTCGGGAGGAAAAGAGTCAAAAATATAAACTGGGTCAAGAAGACCGAATTTGGTCCTAGTTCGGTATGGAACTAAGTACTGGCCGAGTTCATTTATTGCAAATAAACTTTTTGGCCTTTGTAAACGAGTTTGGGCTGAGTTTGAGTTTTTTAAAACATAGTGTTTTGGTTGTACAAATATGGGTTTAGTCAGAACTCAACTTGGTGAATCATGACTTTGACTTTTGAAAACTATGGAATGGGTCAAATATGGGTTTAGTCAACATAGTATTTTGGTTGTACAAACATAGGTTTTGTCAGAACTCAACTTGGTACGTACCAGTGCATATAGGCCTTTGTAAATGAGTTCAGGCTGAGTTTGAGTTTTGTAAAGCAAAACATTTTGGCTGTACAAATTTGGATTTAGTCAGAACTCAACTTGGTGAACCAAACCATCGACTTTTCAAAAGTATGGAATGGGTTTAGACTTCCTTGTACCGGTGTGTATCCGACTCAAATTATATCCTATAAATAATATAAAATTATAGAAAAAGTAAGAATCAAGAACACTTTTGTCGTCTTCAATATTGCCATTTGACGTCTTAAAGCATGTTGTATGTATCGTATTGAGTCATGGTTCTTAAATATCAAAATCAAGTTGATCATTAGTGTCACGCCCCAGAACCAGAATACTGGCAAGTAGGGACGGACCAGGCCAGCTACGTATTTAAAAGTACTCCAGTACCCCAAAATAACGTATAAGCTGTATAGACATGGGGGTTACTACTACAATCCAACAGTCTATTCTAGCTCACGCAATCTTAGGTATCTCAATCACAAGCAAATATGCAAAGTACAAGAAGTATGATCATCAGACGTAAAATAGTAAAGCGTTCCAAACTATATATACATGGATGATCATGAAGCTAGTAATATAAAGTGAAAAACTAGTAAGATTAATAGTCATACATAATAAGCTCTAGCTATAGTCTAGAATACGCAAATCATGTTTAGGCCCGTAGGCTAAATGTCAGGATCCAAAACACGAGCTAAACACGTGCTCGGAGGCTAAACGCCAGAGAAGAATAATATACATAACTAGTGGAAGAATGAAATAGAAAAACTCACTAAGGTATTCTCGTGCTCCGGGTAGTCACCGTCGAGTCGATGGTACGGAAGATCCTCCGGGCTCTTCTATCAGATCTGGCCAAACAAAACCAATGGGGTCAGATCCCCAATAGCAAGTACCACGAAGGAAGCCAAACTATAAACTAAAACCATCAATAACTAACATAGCAATGGATAAAGATAGAAATAAGTAAATATGGATCGAGACTCGTGTACTACTAATGCACTTATTCTGAGAATAGAAAAGACAATAAGCAAACAACATAGAGCAAAAAGTAAATAATAGGTAACCTAAAGTAAAATGTGGACATGTGCATTAAACGGAAGCATGTGAACATGTGAAATAAACTAAATAATGTAAGAGAAATGGTACATATGAGCATATGAGATAACTGTGACATATGAGTAGGTTAAATATCTAGGACATGTGAGCATGTCAGATAACTAGAACATGTGAGCATGTTAGATAACTGGAATATGTGAGCATGTTAGACAACTAGGACATGTGAGCATGTAAGAACTATATAGAACGACAAATGATAAGATAACTTAGAAACTATTTCGGAACACAAATTACAATCCGTAAACCAAACAAGGACTGGGGCTGTAACTGTCACTACCATATTTCTAGTGTGAGGGTATTTTTGTCATTTTTGGGGTATTTTAAATTTATTAGAATTAATTAGAATTTATGGGAATGTTTAGGAATTATTTGAAATTGTTTGACTAGGTTGACTTTTGACTAGTGTTGACTTTGTAGACCTACCTAGAAGCAAACCCTAGTTAGTGGGCCATGGTTAGATCAAGTGACTCTAGTCTAACCTAGCCTAGCACTTGGTTTAAGTCATTTTAGCAAATAGGATTAGAAGTCATAAGTCATGACTTATAGTTTTAGAACCTTGTTTAAGTTTAATCTACACTAGCCTTTGTAGCTTGGCCCAAAGCCCAACCATTTGACTAGACCCTAACCCCAAGCCCTAGTGGCCGGCCACCCTATAGCCTAGGGTTTCCCACCATATAAAATCCCTTCCAAATCTAGGGTTGCCTCTTTCTTTAGGAAGAGCCCTATTTTCAAGGAGGTGAGTTCTTACATAAATAAATTCATTATAATTCCATTATAGGTCCTAAAATCCCCAAATTAGTTGCAATAGTTTCTAATACTGTTCTTCTTGCTGTTATGAATGATTTGGTTCAGTTTTGAGTTGATTAGGATTGATTGGGATACCAAGCAAGGAGCTAGCAAAGGACTTTTTCCCATGTAACAGACCCCGAAGGTGATAGACCCCGAAGGTGATACATAGTAGTTCCATAAATGGGATAAGGATTCCAGGAAGACTCTACGATTATAAGAGTATATGTCGTAAGTGATCAAGGAACCAATGAAGCATAGTGATACGCCATGTAAGTGAAACGCACAGAACATAGAGTACCCGATGCTCCCTAAGGATAACATCTCAAGAAGGGATCCATATAGTACCAATCCGTGTGACCATCGTGACAGTACAAGTAAAGTAATCTACTGCAGGAAATAATTCTAAGCAGGATATAAAATAATCAGAGAATGTACTCGCCTGTATCTGAGTGTCCGATATGAATCGTACTGTCCAAGGAGTGGTGTCTGGCTCCTAATCAGAATAGCACAAGTCACAACAAGTCCAGAATAGCAAAATGGAGTCCTACTATGCATTATATATGATTCTAAGTCAATCTAGGCCAAAGTCAACTCTTGGTCAACCTTGGTCAACCCTAGAAGTCGAACTAGGTCAACCTTGTCTAAACTAGGCTAAACTCAACTAGCTAGGTCTAATAACTCTATTCTAGATAACACACACCAATCCTAGGCTATACAAACCAACAAACAACACACATCTTTCATAACTTATACATGAAACCACATTATACATTATATACACATAATTACATCTATACTAGAGTGTACATAATATATATATATATATATATATACATAGATAGGCATAATAAGAACATGTGTAACTGTATGTGTGTGTGTGGTCTGCAAGAGTGTCCAGAATGCAATCTGTGAAGAGGGGAGGGCTTGTGTGAGAGCAGTGCAACAGGACTTAGATTAGGAATGTGCAGGAAAATACAAACAGTGAAGAAGGAAGAGAAGACTGTGTGTGTCACCAGTGTTTACAGGAATTCAAGTGTGTGTATTGGGATACATATCAATGTGCAGGAATCATAATGTGACAGTGTGCAGGAATAATAAGTGTGACAGTGTGCAGGAATAATAAGTGTGACAGTGTGCAGGAATCTCAGGAGAGCATGTATGCAGATAAGTACTTAATGAAAAAGGCAAGGAAATCAGTTAAAACCAATCTCAGGTTTGACAAAAACTGGAATTGAAACTCAGTCTTAAAATAGGAAGAGGGAATGGACACCAATTCATGTCTTGCTAAACTCGGGTTTTACATAACCAAAACCAAAACCAAGTTTTATCTTCAAAACAATGCCAGTTGAAACATACACAACAGTGACCATATATGACAGGGACATGGCCTATTATCAGGCTATACAACTTAGAGCTCAAACACAGTAGGAAAAAAAAGGAAAGGAGATCAATACACAATCCTTTCAATCTCAGGTTTGAAGAACCCCAAACAGTGTTTAATCTCAGGTTCTTAACTAACAATCAAAACTGAGATTGCCCACACTCAAATAACACCAACTCTCTAACCATGGCAAGCTAATATGTAGGAACATGCTTATAATCAAAACTCAGTAATTAACATCAACACTAGGATTTAAAATCATTGAACAGCATCAAATAGGAACTGGAAAATGACAGGTTAAAAGTTGACAGTATCAGAACATTGGTTCAATGAGGAAATCGAATAGCAATTATCAACTATCATGAATCTAAAGCTTTGGAAAATGTAAACACCCCTCGTGCACAACCCCACACATCATCTCGTGTCACCCATAGCCTGATACGGCGTGTCCAGATCAAGAATCACAATGTGACACACATACAGTGCACTGCCAGTGCACTGTTTCGTACACACGTGCACTTGTGTCGTGTGTACGACACAGGACACGAATAGATCTCGTGGTGACACACATAGGTAGCCCACCTATAGGACTACCTCATGGGCCTACTGGCTTGTGTCCACGACGTGCCAGTGTCGGACACGAGGCCCGTATCAGTGGCCCAAAACCAGTATGCACAGACACAGCCAAAACACGTACACAGCTGATATCTTTCTAGACACGACACGGGGACACATGGGGCTTGACACACGGGGTGTCAGTCATGGCCCCATGCCACGTGTCAAGTCTCGTGTCCAAACGACGCGTGTCGTGTCCGCTGCAGGGCCCGATAGGCAGGGGATCCCTAAAGCAGCACGCGACCGTGTGTGCGCACGTGTCTACATCATCAAAGCGACACAAGAAGACACAAAAACTATGACACGAAGACAGGAAACCAAAAGCTAGATCTAAAACCTATTTCCTATTCAAAAACAATAGACAAACTCGATCAACAGGCTCTCAGTGGCATTCTGTCGAACACCATGTCCAGTGTTCTGATATGTGTCCAGAATGGACACGAATCATCCGACACTGGACACGAAACTTATCCAGACCTTAGGGGGACCCTTAGGGCTTCCTATTGGTTGAGACTACATGAAATTTCATTGAGATTTGAAGAAGATACCTCCTTGTGAAACTTCAATGGGAAAAAGTCCTTTGCTAGCTCCTTGCTTGGTATCCCAATCAATCCTAATCAACTCCAAACTGAACCAAATCATTCATAACAGCAAGAAGAACAGTATTAGAAACTATTGCAACTAATTTGGGGATTTTAGGACCTATAATGGAATTATAATGAATTTATTTAGGTAAGAACTCACCTCCTTGAAAATAGGGCTCTTCCTAAAGAAAGAGGCAACCCTAGATTTGGGAGGGATTTTATATGGTGGGAAACCCTAGGCTATAGGGTGGCCGGCCACTAGGGCTTGGGGTTAGGGTCTAGTCAAATGGTTGGGCCTTGGGCCAAGCTACAAAGGCTAGTGTAGATTAAACTTAAACAAGGTTCTAAAACTATAAGTCATGACTTATGACTTCTAATCCTATTTGCTAAAATGACTTAAACCAAGTGCTAGGCTAGGTTAGACTAGAGTCACTTGACCTAACCATGGCCCACTAACTAGGGTTTGCTTCTAGGTAGGTCTACAAAGTCAACACTAGTCAAAAGTCAACCTAGTCAAACAATTTCAAATAATTCCTAAAAATTTCCATAAATTCTAATTAATTCTAATAAATTTAAAATACCCCAAAAATAACAAAAATACCCTCACACTAGAAATGTGGTAGTGACAGTAACCCTTCTCCTGAATAGAACTTAGTCTCTAATCATTTATCGACAAAAGTAAAGCGTAAACAATGATGTACTGAAATAAACAAATTCAGATACTGCCTAGACAAAACTAGACTAGATTGGACCCATACAACAATCATGGCCAAGTAGTGAGTACAACTTTATACATTAGCTAACTAGGGTTATCACAATCCTAATTACTAACATATGCACTTTTGAGAAATCCAATCTAGTTATCTATCCTGCAGACTACCTGACTCATCCAGGCAAAAAAAGTTTAGCAGACACACCGCAGTAAGATACGCAAGTCCTAAAGTGGTATCCCACTCGACAGCGTGCTAGAAGTGTAATCATCATGACAAATAGCTCAAAATCCCATGTATATATATACCGGAATATGAAGGGCTGCAGGTAACTGGAAAATTTTCTCCTCCCAATGATCTAGATAATCAAGCTAATTATTAGTCCTTAATATTTTCTTGTTGGATTCTGGGTGTGGCATTATGCAAATCCATCATAGACATGATATGCAAGACTGTACAATACAAGAAAGTGCACTATAACAAGCCACAACAAGAAAATATAATAAGCTGGAAGCTAGGAGTGCGCTATGACGAGCCACTATAGAGAAAATATGGAGTGCGCCATGATAGGCCACTATCATGTAAGCAAGGAAAGACATGTACAAGAATGCACCACGACGGGCCATTATCTAGTAAGCAAGGAAGACATGTAACATGGATGCGCCACGACAGGCCACTATTTAGTAAGCAAAGAAGACATGTAACATTAGTGCACCACAGTGGGCCACTATCTAGATTATCAAGATGAGATCATGTTGTCATGTTCAAGTTAAGTTCAATATTAACAAGTTATCAAGTCGGGTCGTCACAAGTTAGGCCAAATACAGAAAACAAACAAAGAAGATCAAAGACATTCATGGGTGATTTGAAACTATCAATTACACATGAACTATAATTAAGGTGAAATAAGAAAATTCTTGAAGCCAAGACAAAGATCTACAACTTTCATATTATGAGTTTTACAATATTCTAGCTACAAAATAGCTCAAATGGGCAAAAATAATTTAAAAAACAACCATTAGCGCACAGGTACGCTGTGCGCGCAGGCAAAATTGCCCACGGTACACGGTGCATGCATGCACGGTGCACGGTCTGTGCATTATGCATAAAATATACTACACGCACAGACAAAACTGCCCACGGCGTATGGTACGCGCATGCACGGCGCGCAGGCACACGACAATCGAATCGCACAAGGGTACGACCGCAAAATGTGCAGCGCACAGATGCACGATGCGCAGAGCGAGAGAGCACGATGCGCAGGTACACGACACTCAAATTGTGCAGGCGTGTGGCAAATAAATCGTACATCACGCGGCTGCATGGCACGCGGAGCACGAGAGTACGGCGCACAGGCGCGTGGCAAGCGAATCATACAGGCACACGGATGTACGGCACACGAAGCCCGAGATCGTGACATACAGGCGCACGACCAACGAATCGTGTAGGCACACGGTGCACAAAACACGCAGCACGCGGATGCACGACACGCGGAGCACGAGAGCACGACGCACGGCCAAGGAATCGTACAAGCACGTGGCTGTAAAATGTACAACATACGGATGCACGACGTGCGAGAGAATGACGAACAGGCACCTAGACAATGGATCGTGCGCGTGGCACTGTTCATCGCCCCAGCAGCACCGAAGATGTGCGAGAACCCATGAACACAAAAAATGCCAAAACTAACTCAAAATAAATTAAAATCAAGTGGTTCAAAAGCCAAAATTGGATAGAATAAAAATTCCCACAACTTGGAACCCTTGGATTTTGAAAACAAAAAAGTTTAAGAGGTCAAAACCAAGAAAACTGAGAAAGCTACAAACTTAGATCTACAAAAAATATAAATATCAAAACTAAAAATTCTAAATTCTAAAGAGGCTTAGAATTACTACCAAAATAAGTCATATTGGCGACGATATTAGCAACTCCGGCTAAATACATCGCTATTTTTTGTGAATTTCGTGATGTATCAAAGTGACGTCGCTGAACGTCGTATTCAGCAACGTTTAGCGACTGATTGCGACTAGCATTATGGTTTGAAAAGAACAAGCCACGGTTTAGTCGTAGAACGTCATTGATTGATTTTATTCAGCAGCGTTTTGTAACTCTTACTCCAGTACGTTGCAAGATTATTAGTCAACAACCTTGTTTAGCGACGTCTTTGTAAGACGTTACAAAGACGTCGCTAAAATCTTTCATATACGGTGTTGGGAACCGATCGAATTCATTTTCTTTCCCCCAAATTTTTTGATCTCCCGTGCGCCTCGAGCCCCAAATCTCTCTCCCCTCCCCTCTCGTCTCAGGTGACCTCCTTCCCCCCTCTCGTCTCCGGCGACCCCTCTCCGCGGCGACCCCCTCCCCTCGGTGACCTTCCTCCATCGGCGACCCTCGTCCCTCCGTCGCACCTCCACCGTCGAGTCCCATCGTCGATGTCGACCCACCCGTCCCCTCTGTCACTGCTCTATCCCCAGCGACCCTCACCCGACTCCGACCAAGGCAGGTAAACCCTAACCCTAGCTCCCTCCTCCTGACGTACTGACACAGACACGGCACGTACACACGCTGACACGGTACGTATATATGCTGACACGATGCGCACACACACTGACACGACACGCTGGCATGACATGCTGACACGATACTGACACGACACACACACGCTGACAACTATTTAGTGTGTCACGCTCACATGCTTGTGAGTATGTGACAGTTTGGAGAGGAGGAGACTGTCAAAAAATAGTTTTATGTGGCAACCCCATTGTGAGAACACATGAGTGGCTATGGGCTAATGTGCATCCTATTGAGTGAGTGTTAGAGTGAGGTATCCCATGTGTGAACTTGAGTGTCTAGGAGGTGAGTATCCAGTGATAGGTTAGAACAAAAGGTATCCTAAGAAGTATATACTATATAGAGTATCCTAGTACCTAGAGTGTATATATAGAGTATCCTAGTACCTAGAGTGTATAGAGTATCCTAGTACCTATAAAGTATCCTCTAGAGTGTATAGAGTATCCTAAGATATTAGGAATTACCTACTCTGAGAACCTTGCTAAGAAGTATCCTAGTACCTACAATGTATAGAGTATCCTAGAAGTGTAGGTATGATTGATACAGTGTTTTGAGCCCTTCTATAGAAATTAAATTTACTTATGCCAAGCCTTTTGGGCCTATCAGAGTTATAGAATTTTTTAAAAATCTAATATAACGCTGACTGCCTCAAAATGCTTGCATAAGTAAGAGTGTATAGAGTGAGTATACTAGTATTATATCGTAGTATCCTAGAGTGTATAGAGTAAGCTTCCCTACTTCATTTCTTCTCATTCAGGTCATTGAGCCGACTATTCCGCATCATAGGATATCTACCTCAACCTTACCCTAGAGAAGTGTTGAAATATTAATATTAACCAAGGTTCACAGTATCAATTTCGGTATCGGTATCGTTATCGGTATCATTTACGGTTGATATCATGAATCTCATAGCTGTTGCTAGCAGAGCACAATGTAGAGCCAAACGTGAAGCAGAGCTTCATATTTAAAATATTAGAAGTAAAAAGTTTCGATTGGTGGTGGGACGAAAAAGGATTCTAACTCATCTCTCATGTCCGTATTGCATGGACCGCACGAAGGCTTTCCGTTTAAAACACGAAGGAAAATCGAGCTTCTTCGATTGTCATTGACAGTTCTTGCCAAGGACCATCCGTTCCGGAGGAACATGAATGCATTTCGTACCAGCGTTGTGGAGAAGGCTAATCCACCGCCAAGGTGGACGGAGGCACGAAATGGGAGGAGGTCAAGGATTTTCCAAGTGCTATCGAAGAGCCTACAAAGGGATACAAGTACGATGAATTTGGCCGCACTCATAATTGGTCGAAAAGAAGTATATTCTGGGACCTGCCTTATTGGAGCACCAATCTGATCAGATATAACCTTGATGTCATGCATATCGAGAAGAATGTGTTGGACAACATAATCAATACCGTGATAGACGTAAAGGGAAAGAAGAAATACAATCCCAAGGCCAGGTTGGATTTGGAAGATATATGCAGACATCCTGCGTTAAATTTGATAAAGGAAGGCAATAGGATGTATAAGCAGCCTAAGACAATTTTTTCACTAGACATGGAGGATAAAGTGAGACTTTGTAGTTGGATTCATGGCCTAAAATTTCCTGACGGATACGTATCGAATTTAAGAAGATGCGTCGACCTGAAGGAGAACAAACTGACGGGTATAAAGAGCCACGACTGTCATGTATTTATAGAGAGGTTAATTCTGATCGCATTTCGGGAATTATTACCATCGGTCGTTTGGGATCCGTTGACAGAGTTGAGTATATTTTTTAAAGATCTTTGTTCTACTAAGTTGCTTGTCGATCATCTAGAAAAGCAGGAGAAGGACATTGCAGTAACGTTATGCAAGCTTAAGAGGGTGTTCCTTTCTGGGTTCTTCGACTCCATGGAGCATTTGCCAATTCATTTATCCTACGAGGCACGTGTTGGTGGGCCCATCGGTTATCGATGGATGTACATGTTTGAGCGGTATTTGAACCACCTAAAGTGAAAGGTAAAAAAACAAGGCTTGGGTTGAGGGTTCTATTTGTGAAGCCTATGTTCTCGAGAAGATTACAAACTTCTGCTCGATGTATTTCAAGCCACATGTTGCTATTAATAGAACAAGAGCTCCCTGAAACAACGATAGATATCTTGAATCTAATGATGCAATACTGAAAGTCTTCAATACTTTCGAAAAGTCTTACGGGAAAATGAAGAAAAGATATCTGAATGATGAGGAACTAAGGGCTACTCAGTTATATATATTGCTCAACTGCGATGAGGATGAAGTGGGGAAGCTCGAGGGATAAGTAACTAATACGTCCACATTTATGTCATTTATGCATTAATAGTATCTAATATTATTATTACACTAATTGTATATGTGTTGTTATTTTCAGCACATTTAATGATGAGGTGAGGTCGAGTAGACAGTACATAAGTGATAAAGAACTGGAACATGAAATAAAACATCATTTTCTTTCATGGTTGAGTGCATATGTAAGATGATGTAGTAATACTTCTCGTATATGCACTTTGTACAGTAATTAACAGAACGCTGAATTTAATTTCTTATCTTATGGTATTTAGGTCGATCGTCCGGACGCAATACTAGAGAATAAGTCTATTAGAACTCTGGCCAAGGGGCCCATTTATTCCGTCAAAATATGGCTAAGCTATTGTGTGAATGGGTTTAGGTTCAAGTCAACAAATGCTCCGATCAGAGAAAACTTTTCGGATCTTGATTCGACCAAAAATTGTTGTTTGTGTATTCGATCTACAAACTATAAAGATGTCGATCCGGGCAATGATTTCTATGGCATCTTACAGAAGAATATGGAGTTGACATATAACTACGGCATAGAGCCGGCTAGGATCCTATTGTTCAGGTGTGATTGGTTCGACTGATCCAAGATCAAGGTTAAAAATTGACAAACATGGTCTTGTGGATATTAACTACCAGTATCGATATCAAGGATATGAACCATATGTCCTAGCAAGTCAGGCTCAACTAGTTTATTTTACTATTTATCCTAGACGGGGAATAACTAGGTTGGACTGGTGGACAGTATGCAAGACTAAAGCCAGAAATACATACGATGTTGATGAAATAGCTTATCAGGAGGACGAGCTGCCTTTTATAACAAATACAGTTGATGTGGACACAACGGAAGTTCCATATTACACATCTAATCGTGTAGAAGAGGTAGAAGTATCCGAAGAGGAAAATAAAGTAGATAAAAGCGAAGATGAGGAGGAAGAGGAAGATGAGGACATGGAGGACGAATAAGATAAATTTTCAGAAGATGATTAAAAATAAATAAAATGTAAAATATATTTAACCACTAATTAATCTTCATGCAACAATAAATCTTCCACATTATACGTCTAGTACTATTATTTTGTTTAATCCCTAATTAATCTCTATGTTTCCATCAATCTATCCAGATGGCACCTATGACCTGAGCACGTCGCTTAAGAGATGCACAGATGGCTGCTGAGAAGGTAGTGGTACCTCCTGCTGCTGAGGAGATAGTGCTTCCTCCTACTACTGAGGAGGTAGTGGTACCTAAAGCAGAGATGAAGGTCAAGGAAGAACTTTCTCATACTATTAACGAGGAAGTGATTCCTAAAGCCGAGATAACTGTGAAGGAGGAGGTGTCACCTGAAGGCAGTTGCACCGGGAGTTCCAGTTATCCAGCGCCTATGGATATCAATTTTGCAGGCGTGGATCCTACTTATGCGCAGTGGCTGAGGAGGGAGATCTCTCTGCGCCTGCATAAAGGGTAGCGCAGTATGATATGACTTTTGACCATGTTTGTTTCCGGTAGACTTATTTCTAGGTTAGACTTGGATGTTTTTACAACTCTTGATGTTTCTTATTTTCTATACATGGTTATTATCTAGAAATTCAACGGAGAGTTGTTCCAGGTCTATCTTTATAAACTGTGATATTTAAAATGCATGTTTATTATCTAAAAATTCAACGGAGAGTTGCTCCGGGTCTATCTTTATAAACTGTGATATATTAAATGCATGGTTATTATCTTGTAGATATCTATTTCTATCAGGTATGGCAGGACGTAGAGGATCGTACCCCGTGGCGGTAGAGGAGTATCCCGCGGAGGTGGAGGTTCCATCGGTGGAAGGAGTGGTACTCCGTTACTGGATGACAGTGTCGATCCCTCGTCTTATGTACTCCAGTGTACCAGCCACTCGGATCTCCATCTGCGTCGACGGTACGTGGTAGTACTCCTGGGACGGACAGTTCCAGGCCTGATCCTAGCCCGTCCAGCAGCATTTCTCCTGATGACGGTACTATAGAGACGGAGGAGCGGGTGGAGGAGGTCCCACCTATGTCGTCTACATATAATCTGAGCGATATCCCATGTGCCCCTCCGGACGAGACGAGGATGGAGATTTGGTCCGACGGGTCTACAAAGTAAGTTAATTAGTTAACATTTATTTATACTTATATCTATATATTAATGAATTTAATTATTGTTGTGTAGATATCATCCCCCATCAATTTAGAGGGCATTGGGGCTACTTCTGAGGTCCAACTATGGCGGACCTTGGATCAACTACTCGGATGCCTCGGACGAGAGGAATGCATTCTGGTTTGCCCACTTCAAGATAACTAAAGTATATTACTTTCAGTATAAATTATATTTTATGCATATTTTATAGCTAACTAATTTAAATTTTGTAGGAAACATATTTTTATCCACTACATCGGACTGAGACGATTGAGAAGCAATTTCCTGTCGTTGCCGCCAAGTTGATCCGGAATGCGATCGACGACCAGAAGGCTCGAGACCATTCCGAAAAAGGGATCCAAGGTTGGATCACTCCCGAGCAGTGGACTGCCATGAAGGCTAGATTAGAGCTCCTAGGTACAAGGAACGGTTGGAGAAGGCGAAGGTGGCTATGACGAGGGCAGAGAAGTGGTGTGGTTGCTTGATTTCCATGACGGAACATTTCCATCGCCTGGTACAAATTTTATTGTAATATATTATTTTAATAAAAGTAGTAATAAAATGTTTAATTTTAATGATAAATATTTTATTATAACATGTAAAGAAGGGTGCGAACCCCAACATGGTGACGGTCTTCCTAGCTACCTATCGGAAGGACGAAAAGCTCATCAATGATCGGGCCACGCAGAGCTATATAAGTATTACTTTACGTGTTACTAACTTTATTATAACTTAAGAAATATGCAAATATATCCATAAACGTGGAACAACTAGGCTGGTAGTAAATATTATGCTTATAAAGATGCATACTTTTCTAGGATGAGTATCTTAGGCTAGAGCGTGAGCTTACTAGTACATCTGTGGAGGGAGGGGCTGGTAATTCCTCGCAGCCCCCTCCGGCTTGGACGATGGACAAGCTCTGGATGACCATCGTTGGTGGTCTTCAGAGGGGTACATACTACGGTACGGGATCCTACGGTACCTTTGTAGCGACGCAGTCATCCAGAGCCTCATCTGTCAGTATGTATTTCCCACAACCCTCAGAGGAGTCGATCCGAGTGGGGAAACTCTGTCGCCAGCTTACTGAGATGCGTGACGAGCTGTTATGGAGGATGGAGGATCAGCCCTATTCTCAACCGCAGACGGACGACGTGGCCCTCACCGCATGATTTAATATGCTTGAGCGCACAATTAGATAAACTGACGAGGCGGTACAGGAGAGGACGGATCTTGCCATTTATGGCGTTGCACGGGACGCAGCCGGCCATTGGCGAGCAGGTTTCGAGGCTGGCGGCTGTTATAGATTCTACCAACTCCAGACTGCTGGCCATGGAGTGGACACTTCCTGGTCGTGCTTCGGCATCCACACCGACTGCAGCGGCTCCACTGCCTTCTCTTCCTCCTACTAATGTGTCATCATCGGTGATGCTGAACCCTGAGCAGTATAGGTTCCTGGTATCCCAGGTGCATGTTCTGCCTACTCCTTTTCATCCTCCTCCTCCTGACCAAGCGTAGTCCTTTATTGGACTTGTTTTTATTTGTTGTGTTGGTGACCCATTATTGGGTCTTTATGTATTTGTTGGTGACACATTGTATCCACCTGGCTATTTCTTGTTTTTTTTTGTCGTTCGATTCTATTTATTTGATTATTGGTAGTGCATTATTATTATTTGTCTCTATATTGGTTTACCGGTGTTGAGTGTTCCACCGAAGGGGTCGGCAAACCCAGAAAATTCTACGGAGGGTTGCTCCGAATCTATTATTTGCAAATTGAAACTCTAAATACAGGTACAATATTTTTAATGTAACTGTTATTTATGTGAAATGCATACTGCATTCTATTTTTTTAACATACGTCGCTAGAACGTCGTAAAACTGAGAATCAAAACGTCGCTAATCATCGCCGAACGTTGCAGATATGTTGACGTGGCAAACTGTACAGGTCAGCAAATCTAGTATCCAAATGTCGATATTCAAGTATCATAACGTCGTAAAATGTCACAAAAATAATGACATGGCAACCAAAAAATTGCCAGATATAAAGTCAAAAAAATGTCGCTAATCTCTAACTGTAATGTCGCTAAAACCTGAATGGACAGCGACAATCAGCAACGAAATGTTACATCGCTAATTAACAACATTTTTGTCAGTAAATGTCGTTAAAACTAGCGACGTCGAGCATCGTCGAATGATGTCACTATAGTGACGAATAACGATATTTTATAAGTTAGCAACCATGAATAACGTGACATGCCCGAAATATCGCTAAAAATGCCACCGTCAGAAGTTAGCGAAGCTTTCTTATTGTTTAGCGACGTTGTTAGGCATCAAGAATATAAGATATTTTGGTAGTAAATCATGCAAGGAAGATAATAAAAACAAACAAAATGGCAAAACAATATTGTTCAAGATTTAGCAAGACGTACTTGCCTATGTTGGTGGAGGAGTAAATGAAGAAGAAGATGGAGAAATAAATGAGAAGTAATAAAGAGAGAGAGAGAGAGAGAGAGAGAGAGGGTGTGAAATTAGTTTATATACCAACCCTCTCATCTCAACCCAACCAAATCAAACCAAGCCAAGCCAAGCCAAGCCAAGTTGAACCAAGGTGGACCAAACCAAACTAAACGAAGTCAAGATTAAACCAAGACAAGGTTAAACAAGGCAAGTCAAAACATGGATCACCTGACAATGTCAGAATTCGTACATGTATACTAAAAATACGTACAACAAAAAATGAGAGAGTGACAGTTATGCCATCGGTATACACTGGTATACTGGCGGTATGCTGGTCAAGGAAAAATCTACAAGTTGGAAAAAATTTAAAGGGTTCCAAAATCCAAGAAAAAATAAAATACAGTTAAAAAAATATATATCTGTATATAAATATCGATATTGTGAGACGAGTCTCACAATTAGCTTTTTAGGCCAAACTCCTTGGCACCGATCTACGATTCTAATGAGCCTTGGCCCAACGATTTTTGCAATTCGACCAAAACTGGATTTATGGCTAGTTTTTGTTTTTTATTTTTTGTATCATTTGGGACTCATAATGATATCTATTTCAGCATCCAGTGTCATCTATTCTTTTTGGATATTTATGATATTCCATATCCGATATGTTCAAGTCGGTACATCGACTCTTCGTCAAACGTGAATCATGAAAGTATCTTACCAATTGTATTTGAGTTTATATTATTTTCTGCTTAGCATTGTCTATTAGTGTTACTAGTGTCACGTCCCGCTCCCATAGGACCGATCGTCCTCGCTAAGGCGTGATGCCGCGTGAGCCTATATTGCGCTCAAGCAAGATGGGTTCCATAACGGCCGATTATAGGCTAAGCGACGGGGTCGTCGCACAGAAGTTCCAAGCGAAAACATTGATACAGCAGCGAAAATTTGAAGCAAAACATAAGTCATGCAAAATACTCTTTTATTGATATTGAAACAAAGATTACATAGGTAACACGAGACCAAAAATTACAATCACTCAAGCTCACTCTTCTCACATTACAAGTCACTATACTCTCTCTCTCTCATCTCTCAATACAATTTGAGCAAGCCAGCGAAAGCTTTAGATAGGCAATGTCCATACATTATGTCTCGTATAAGTCCAGACTCCATGTGGCCGTGCGTCTCGAAATGCCAAGGAACTCCATGCTTCGACGCATCCAAGCGAGCTCCGTGCCAACGAGCTTCTACCTGTTTCTGCATATAAAAACTATGTGGGTGTCAGTACTCAACTGTACTGGTGGTGTGAGCCCCTCACTTATCCATACAAAACCAACATGTTCATTATTTTGTGCAATATAACCCTTTTTTATTGTCTTTCTACTCTTTTCTTAGGTTCAGTTTTAGGACATAGACTCTCGGCCTATTTTGTGTCTCTAGACCATCTCTGTGCCTTGCACTAGCAACTTGCTTATACCTTCCTCTAAAGAGTCCATCTTTCACAAATCCTTTCCTCATTATTCCAGTTCTTGTACCATTGTTTCATATTATAGTTTAGTCCATATTATTACTTGTGTATTTCAGATTACTTTGTAGATTATTTCTTGTCGGAATTGAACTTTGCTCCTTTCATGACTAGATCTGTTGCAGGTATAATTATGGATTTTGTACCACCTTTATATAAGAGATTGAGGCCATAGTTGAGCATGATGACACCAGGATTCAGGACTTAGAAGCTACATAGATTTAGTTTTAGTTTCATTGCATAGACTTATTTAGTGATTTTATTCTGGATATTTGTATTGTCAAGATGTCGTAGTTGTCACTTTTACCAGATTTGTCTCCGGGTGATTTTGTATAATTATATTAGATAACTTAGGGGATTTTGGTGATTTATTCTGGGACGTTATAGGAGCTAAGATGTTTTATTTTATCATATCTCTTGGAGTTTTTCCTTATACTTATACAGCTTACTTCGTTGTGTCTATCAACGAAGGCTGGGCGTGTCTGACTCGTATTCGATTATTCAGGAGCGGATCGTGACATATTTTTAGTGGTGGCCCATGCAGGTCCATCCTAATAGTACTTAGGCTATAGAGTGCTATTAAGGAACCTATGAAACTAAGAAAAACTCATCATATCATAGGATCGAGAGAAATGATTATGGTTATAGTTTTACTAAGTTTGCTTCTTATCCTATAGTTTAGGCCATATTTAACCTGTTTTCTATTTTTCAGGATGGTACAGACACATAATATCAAGATTATCAATTCTTCTGCACTTGAGGCTTCTGGGCTTATTCTATATATTTTGCTAATAGAAATATTTGATCTTTCCTTAGATTTTCCCTTAGCACCTAGAATTTTTTCTCTCTCCTAAAACTTCCTTGTTTGCTATTCGAGACTTTATTTCCTATTCGAGATTTATTTCTGTAGTCTTATTGTCTTATAAAACTCCTTGTTTTCTAAAGAACATATAACTTCACTTTCTATCATGATTAGGACTTGTAGTACTCATTTGAATTTTTAGAAACTCCTTTTGAACTCTTAGGGATAAAGTTGAGAAAATATTCAACGACCTACTATGGCGTGGCAGATGCACACTGCAGTCATTATCTAGACTATGGAGACCACGAGTTCACTGCAACAAGCTGCGTACTGGCGAGGCATGGGCTCTAAATCAAAGTAATTTCAGGTATTCATAAGTTCTCGGATATTATTGAGGCTATGTTCTAAAATAAAAAATAAAAAAATTCTCTTGAGTTGTTCCGACAATAAGGGATAAAGTTGATAGAACTATTCGTTAATTTATCATTATTTGAGTCATTGAGCCAAAGGTTCACTACAGCCAGATATATGCTACATTAGCGGGGCATGAACTTAAGGCAAAGTGATTTCAGATATTTATGGTTTTCGGATACTATTGAGACTATATTCGTGTTATATACCATGTTTGATCTCTTATCACCATTGACAACCTTATCAGAAATTATTTTGATATTGACCCTATTTGAAATCTTAGCAAAATTATTTATAGAATTTCCCTTGATTTATCTTAGGAATTTATTAGGACCTTTCTTTCAAACACCTATTAGTCCAATCTCTTTCATGATTTGATTTTAGTGTATTGCATGTATTTTAATGGATCCATATTTTGATAGCTAAATTTTCAAAATTTCTTATTTTATTCTTAGTCGTATCATTTCTATAGTTATCGTTTTTTAGCATTTATCAAGCCTAAATAATTTTGATCGCTTTTTTACTAATCGTGTTTAAATGATTTGAATTTTAGTCATGGTCACAATAATTATGCTTAAACAATTTTTATTAGACTTGAGTAATATTTTAATTTTAGAATTTAATTATGACAATATCATTTTGGTACTATATTTTTGTCTAAATCACTTTTAGATCATTTTGATTATATTAGTCGTACTTAAATTTGGATTATATGTTTAACCAATTTTAATCATTTTCAAAATTTTCGTATTTGATTATTCTTATTTGTACATATCATGCCATCTGAAATTTCGATGACGAAATTTTTTTAGGGGGTAGATTTGTAACTCCCTAAATCTATTTATGTATATTTTTGAATCATTTCCTGAATTTTCTATTTTCAGAAAAGTATTATAGGCCTAATTTTTGAATAAAGTATGTTTATTACTAACTGAATACTAGTCCTGGTTGGTATTACTAGTAAGTAATTCTATTTTAATTATTATATACAAGAGTTCACTATTGTTAATAACATTTATGATTATTATTTTTATTAGGTAATATTGTTTTATTCTATTTTATTAGTACAGGTACTTTAACTACTAGTTAATTTTTAAGTAACTATTAACTAAATCATTTGACATGTTACTTATGGATTTTATTTACAAATTATCATCTATTTTTATTTACTAGTGGATTCAGCCTATGTTTACTAAGAGAAAGATTAATGCAGTTACTTATTTCTATAGTTTTCCTAATTAGCTGTTAAAAGAACTAATTAGTTAGTTAGTTATAGTTAGTTACAAATTTGTTACTGTTTTATTCTAAGATGTCCCCAGATCTGTTTCTAATTACTGAGAGTGCCACTGTACTTGACTTGGAAAACACCCTAAATTTTTTATTATAAATACAAGTTTATTACTTACTAATTTTGACTCTATTTTTAATAATTCTGACACCATCACTATCCACTGACAACCATCACTGCAGTCGGTAACTGCAGTCGTTTTACGTCGCTGGTAGTCGCTGAATTAACGACGTGTATGCGTCACTAAGTGTCATCGCAATAGCGACGTATTACGACGTTGTGTTGTTTAGCGACTAGGTTAATCGCGATAACGTCCAAACGTCTCTAAATACGTCGCTAATTGAAATTAGCGACGTATTTTCCCTATTTAGCGACGTCCTGCGGCGTCGCTGATTTGACAGATTTTAGTAGTGATTGGCGAGTCACCGTCGATTGCCACTGTGGCTCCACTGTGAGTAGCCGGAGCCTGCCGGAGCCTCACCGTTGATTCCAGAAATCAGATCTGGAGACTTCATCATCGGATCAACCTCGCTTCGCCACAGAAGCCGACCAGCTCGTTCGCTGGAGACCGCACCACCTCGAGCTCGCCACCCGAGCTGTTCTTCGATCACTGCGAGCGACCCCTCGAGACTCGAGCGTCTCTTCAAAGCTCGAAGATGCCTCATCGTGGACCACGCTGCCTTTGTTACTAAATTTGTAACATATTTCCTGCTGTTAGTTATTTTGTTACCTAATTAATTATTTACAGTTTTTATAGTAGATATTTTTAATATATTATATATATAATTAATGTTAATTTGTTTAGTTCTAAATGTTTGTTTAAGATAATATTATGACTATTATTATTATTACTACTATCTCAAAAGAAAACTAGTAAGCTTTGTTATATTTATGTTACTCTTGTAAATAGATAGAATTCTAAATTGTCAATTATTTTTAAATAAATAGGTTAAGATACTTTAAATATCTATTATATATATATTTTTTTTTTTTTAAATATCTATTATATATATATATATATATATATATATATATATATATATATATATATATATAAGTTAGAAATTACATGCATAATTAGCATGGTACTAGTAATAGATAATTAGTTAGTTAGCAAGATGTAGCTAGTTTAGCCAAAAGTAGTTAATGTCTTTATTTAGACTAAACCAAATTGTGCCTTAATCTTGGTGGACATAGAGATTTATGCTTTTGTATTCTCAATCTTCCAAGAACAAGGCAAGTAACCGACTTGAACTCTTTACTCTGTATTCGGTCATATTTCCTGTTCTCACGAGATTCACACGATGGTATTGTGTCTTGTTCATCACATTGCGTCTCATTATTTTTTTCTTTCGGTAATTGGGAAGTATTGTCTAGTGTGTGACCACACCCCTTAGCTAGGTTATTGTGAATAGCCTAATCGTACACCTCACGTACCATTAAGCCGCACCTTATTGTGATATTGTGCTTTCCAGCCAGTCACACATTAGTTTAATATTTCAAATTAACTTTCGCATTGATTGGCTTTTTTATTATTCCAGTTCTTGTACCATTGTTTCATATTGTAGTTTAGTCCATATTATTACTTGTTTATTTTAGATTAATTTTTAGATTGTTTCTTGTCGGGATTGTACTTTGCTCCTTTCCTGACTGGATCTGTTGCAGGTATACTTAAGGACTTTGTACCACCTTTATAGTCAGAGCTTGAGGCCATAAATGAGCATGATGACATCATAATTTAGGACTTAGAAGCTACAGAGATTTAGTTTTAGTCTCATTGCCCAGACTTATTTAGTGATTTTATTCTGGATATTTGTATTGTCAGGATTTCATAGTTGTCACTTTTACCGGATTTGTCTCCGGATGATTTTGTATAATTATATTAAATGACTTAGTGGATTATATTGGTGATTTGTTCTGGGTCGTTATAGAAGCTATGTTGTTTTATTTTATCGTATCTCTTGGAGTTTGACTTATACACCTTACTTCGTTGTGTCTATCAACGAAGGCTGGACATGTCTGACTCATATCCGATTATTCAGGAGCTGTTCGTGACAAAGACTATGTGGCGAAGTTCACCCACCTGATGTTTGCCATTTCGAATATGGGCAAAAAACATTGTCTATTCTTTATCCTAGAGGGTCTACAATCGTGGTCGACACAATAGTTATAGAGACAAAGCATCTCAAATTTGGACGCGACCGTTGCAGTGCCCGAGAAGCTGATAGAGTAACAGAGGAACGATACTCCCAAGCCCAAGGCCAAGACAACCACCAAGTTCAATGGTAGGGAAGAAAAGAAGAAAAACAAAAAGGGAGCCTTGCCGAAGGACAAGCAGCCCCGACGAAGCAAAAGATCGAGTGCTTGGAATGCGGAGGGAACAATTTTGCATGAGACTGCACAAACAAGGGCAAGAGGGTGAATGCAGTCCGAGACGAGGAGGCCGAGAATGTGGAGCCTATGATGGGGGCTCACATGGGCGCCTTGTGCCTACTCAATGCTTTAAAAAGCAAGGAGGTCGTTGCCAGAGCCCCGAGTCAGGAACTGATGTATGTGGATGTGAAGTTCAACGAACACAACACGAGGGCCATGGTCGACACAGAGGCAACCTACAACTTTATTTCGTACGTGGAGGTCCAACACTTAAGTCCGGTGTTTGAAAAAGACTCGAACAAGATGAAGGCGGTCAACTCAGAGGATCGCCCAGTCTAGGGGACGGCTAAAGGGATAAAAATCTAACTGGGAGACTGGACTGGCATCACCAGTCTCACGGCCGCACCACCTGATGACTTCAACATGATCCTTGGAATGGACTTCCTCACATCGAAAAAGGTTGTTCCAATGCCTCATGTGGGAGTCGTCAGGATCATGAAGGAGAGCTTCCCATGCATGGTGACTGTTGCATGAGACAATCTTGCGAAGGCTCTCTCCATCATACAACTCAAGAATGAGATACAACACATAAAGATGTCTTATATAGTGGTGCTCAAGACAAAGGATGCACCCATGAAGGGGGATCTTCCGTTTGAGATTGATAACATCTTTGTAGAGTTCGGGGACGTCATGCCAAAGGAGTTGCCAAAGAGGCTACCTTTGCGAAAGGAGGTAGACCATGGCATCAAGTTGGAATCGTGCAGGCGCCGCCTGCGATGGCTCCAAAGCACATGGTCTCGCCCGAGCTCGACGAGTTGAAGAAGCAACTGAAAGAGCTGCTCGATATGGGTTTCATCATATCGTTGAAGGCCCTGTACAACGCACCGGTGTTATTCTAGAAAAAAAGAAGGATAGAAACCATCATTTGTGCATCGACTATCATGCACTAAATATGGTGACCATCAAGAACAAATATTCCATCCTGTTGGTGGACGACTTATTCGATCGACTAAAAGGCGCACGATACTTTTCCAAACTTGATCTGCGCTCGGGATACTATTAAGTTTGGATTGCAGAAGGGGACGAGAAAAAGACGTTATGTGTCACAAGGTATGGCGCATATGAATTTTTAGTTATGTCTTTTGATTTAACAAATGCTTCTACGACTTTTTTGTACTTTGATGAACAAGCTCTTTCATCCCTACCTGGATCGGTTCGTCGTAGTCTATCTCGACGATCTCGTCGTATACTCAAACATGATGGAGGAGCATATCGAGCATTTGCAGGGAATTTTTCCAGGTGTTGAAGGAAAACTATCTCTTTATCAAGCGAAAGAAGTGTTCATTTGCACAGGAAGAGGTGGCATTCTTGGGGCACTGGATCGGGCATGGCAAGATCTAGATGGATGGCATGAAGGTCCTGTCCATTCGGGAGTTGGAGGCTCCTACCAGGCCAATGGAGCTGTGTTCATTCATAGGGCTGGCGAACAACTACCGGCGGTTCATCTTAGGATATTTCACTGTTGCAGTACCACTGAACGATCTATTATGGAAGGATCGGACATGAAGTTGGACATCCAAATACGAGAAGGCATTCGAGACACTTAAGAGGGTTGTGACTGAGAAACTGGCCTTGTCCATGTCGGACTACTCCAAGGCGTTCGAGGTGAACATGGACGCGTCCAACTTCGTTATTGGTAGGGTATTGATGCGGGATGGGAACCCCATAGCATTCGAGAGCTGTAAGTTGAATGATACTGAGCGATGCTATATGGCGCAAGAGAAGGAGATGAGCGTGGTCGCGTACTGTTTGAGGATATCGTAACATTAACTTCTCAGCACCAAGTTCATGGTCATCGCAAGTAATGTTGCCATGAACTACTTCCAGTCCCAGAAGAAACCGAAGCAGACGAGATGGTAGGACTTCTTCGTCGAGTTCGATATGGAGGTGCGGTATAAGCCCAGTAAGAAGAATCAGATAGTCGATGCACTCAGCAGGAATGTCGAGCTTGCAGCGGTGTGCTTGCTCAAGGGGATATTATGGATCGTGTTCGTGTGGGTATCGTTGAGGACCCGTTGACACAACCTATAGTGAAGCTCATTTAGTAGGAAAAAATGAGAAGGTTCTGGCTAAAGGATGGGCTTTTTATACCAAGGACAACAGGGTGGTTGTGCCTAAATTGAGTAGGTTGAAGAAGCAGCTACTCAAGGAGTGCCACAATACCAAGTGGGCTAGACACCCTGGACAGAAGCGGACCTTGGCGTTGCTGGACTCCGCCTACTACTGGCCTCGCATGCACGAGGATGTGAAGGATTATGTGCGTACCTGTCTTGTGTGCCAATAAGACAAGGTGGACCACCAGAGACCAGCAGGCCTGCTGGAGCCTCTCTCCTTGCCGATTCGATAGTGGGTGATCAATGTACTTTATATCCGCCCTACCAAAAGTGGGGGCACTTGGGTCTATTTTCGTGGTGGTGGATCGATTCTCTAAGTATACGACCTTCATTACTGCTTCAACGGACTGCAAAATAGAGAAGGCCGTGCGACTGTTCATCAGTCACATGGTGAAGTTTTGGGGCATTCCGGAGAACATAGTCTGCGACCGAAATCCATGCTTCACAGGGAAGTTCTGGACGAAAGTGTTCAAAATTCTCAAGACGGACTTGCACTTCTCGACCAGCTTCCACCCGCAGACGGACCGACAGACGGATCGGGTCAATTCTCTGCTTGAGGAAACATTGCGGCATTTTGTGAGTGGAAATCAACAGAATTGGTGCACCACCTGAACATCGGTTAGTTCTGCCACAATGTTCAATGGAGTAAGTCATCGCATAGCAGCCCATTCGAGTTGGTGATGGGTTGACAGCCGCTTGCCCCACACACGCTGAGTGTGGGGTCCTCGAGTAGAAGCCTCACAGCCAACCAGTTTGGATCAGATTTCAAAGAAAATATGGACATTGCCAAAGCATTTCTGGAGAAGGCCACAAAAAAGATGAAGAAATAGGCCAACGCAAAGTGAAGGCCGGTTCAGTACAAGGAGGAGGATATAGTGATGGTTAAGCTGCCGCAGCAACAATTCAAAGTGTTCCGAAAAGTGCATAAATGACTGATTTGAAAGTACAAAGGCCCCTTCCTTGTGCTCAGAAAAGTAGGCAAGGTGGCCTACAAGCTCGAGCTTCCCGCCAAGCTAAAGATTCATTCAGTCTTCCATGCAAGTTTCCTGAAGACGTACCATGAAGACTTGGAGGATCCCTAGTGATGTGTTCAGAAAAGACGCATGGCGACCATGACTACGTCATTCGACAAGGAAGTAGAAGCCGTGCTCGACAAGAGGACCATCCGTCAGTGAGGCGTGTCCCCGTATGTGGAGTACCTCATACAATGGAAGGGCATACGGTACCGTGAGTCTAGCAGGAAATATGCTAATACGTTGCATCAGTTCGAGGCCGAGGTCCAGGCATTTATCAACGAGCATGGTTGACGAGGACGTCAACGCCTTAGATGGAGGAGAATATAACTCCCAAAAAGTTGTGCCCCACCCAAGGCACCTTCCACTAACCAAGGTTATGCGAAAAGCTTCCAGAATGTTCTAGAAGATGGTATAACCTTCCAGAAGGCCCTAGAATCTTCCAGAGGATTCGAGCATCTTTCAGAAGACTCAAGACCTTTCTATATGTCTTTTGATCTTTCTTGATATACTAGAAGCTTCCTTGTACTTATTTAGTCCCTAGAATATTCCTAGAATAATTCCTGTAATATGTCTGTTCCATATGGTTTTTGAGTTTCCATGTAAGCCCTATGAGCACTATAAATAAGTATGATGCCTCATTTGTTCCTCACCACCAAAACTTGTAAGCATTCTCCAAGTTAATAGAAGAATATTTTACGAGTCTCATTTGCTCCACTCTTCTCTTAATTACTTAGCATTCTAGCTAGGCGGGTTCGGAAAGGCTTGCGCGAGTCTTCGAGAAGGAAGATAGCGCACCGCACGCGATGAAGTGTAGCCTAAAACACTAAGTCCATGATAAACGAGTCTTCGAGAAGGAAGATAGTGCATCGTACGTGATGAAATATAGCCTAAAATACTAAGTCCGTGATAAGTTGCTGCAAGTGCAATTATAGTTCAAGCATTCGGTTATATTCTACCGGTGGACTTCAACGCAGATCATGCTTTCATGGCTGCTAGCAGAAAGGAAGTGAGTGGTTCCCTTTGTTGCTACCGATTAAATTCAATTATGCTATTTGTCTTCCAAAATATTTGGGTGATGTTATTTTCTAATATGTGATATCTGATATGCATCTGACATAATAGCTAAGATGACAAATTTTAACCTAAAAAATAATTTTTAGAAAATAATTTTGATGTTAATGATCATGTTAATTTAATATTAATTTTAATATTAAATTTTTTATGTCAGCTGTAGTGTTCCGCTCCGCGAAGGAACTAGATAGACAGATAGACAGATAGATCAGATGGTTGGCTCTGCAACAGAAGACGATTAATCTGGGTGAGTGGACAAAGTCTCATTTTATGATTCGCTTGTGCCTAATAAGAATCTGAGCTTTTGAATGAATATTGTTGCTAATAATAAGATGCTAGACTTTAAGTATGCTTATAAAAGAATTCGCACATTGTCTGCTAAGAAAGATAACGGTTTCCTGCTTGAGAAGAATATGGAATTGTTTATGATTTGCTCGATTGATGCATGATGGTTTCATTTGATATTGCATTTGCATTGGGGTATCCATATAGCGACGAGCTAAACCCTTGCGAGTCACAGCGGCTAGTGACGAGCTGAACCCATGCGAGTCACAGCGGTTAGCGACGAGCTGAACCCAAGAGAGTCACAGCAGCTAGCGACGAGCTGAACCCATGCGAGTCACAGCAGTTAGTGACGAGCTGAACCCAAGGGAGGCACAGCGGCTAAGATGGAAATGATACATTAGTTTTTTCAAAGATGTGTTTTCAAAAGAGAATATAAACTGACTCTGTATGCATGAAATGTACATAGGTAAAAAGTAGCAAGATCACATCACAAGAAATATTTTCTCACTAAATGAACAGTGATCGTTTCAGACAAATGTAGCTCTTTGTTCACAATCACCAATATGTTGATATACTGACCCACCATCAGTCTGCATGCAGGTGCACTATGCATCAAGAAGGATAGTCCGAAGCGATAGCCCGGGCCTCATCCTCAGGAGCCAGAAATCAGAAGAGATGCCAAGAGACGACATCTGTTGCAAGAGTTGGTTTTGTAAATAAAGGGATGTAATGTATGGGAACGGGATCATTGTAATCTGTAAAGTTCTGAGAGAATGTAACATTGTATCAGAGAAAAATGAGAGCTTGTAATCTGTTCAAATGAAATCAATAAAGAGAATTGTTTCTTGTTACCATTGTGTTCAATACTTGTATTCTGAAATATGTCCGCTGCTGCTTCAATTATCTGCGATATTTTCTGCTGCGTATTGTCAATCTTGTCTTGTTTCAGGTCTTGGCCTTGTGCAAGCGCAACTTAGGCTTGCACGGCATCACGCCTTAGCGAGGACGAACGGTCCCAAAGATTCTGAAGCGAGGACGAAAAGACTCTACGGGATCGGGGCGTGACATCAGCTGCCATATTAGTAGCCATGTCTTATGTCACATAATGGGAGATAGCATCACCCAAATATTTGAGAGACAGATAACATTTTTGGATTAAATTTAGGATGATGTTAAATGAACCCGTATTTTGATTTAATCTTTTGTTGACTTTGTTAAGTTTATTTTAGCAAATTATAAGAGCACATCATTCTCTACTCAGGGGTAGTCCAATTTTTTTTTTACAACTTTGTTACTAGAAAAATTACTCAGGTCTAGTCCAAATGTTGGTACATAAGTCAATTTTTTTCCTTTTTTCTTCTTCTTCTTCACTTCTCCCTCCCAAAACCCTAATGTTTTTCTCTTCCAATGAAATTCTAAATATTGTTCTTAATCCATGTTCATGCCTAAATTTCATCTTCTAGTTAACTAAAATTTGATTTAGTATTCATTCTAGACAGGTTTTCGAAGTTTTGAACCCATTTTAGGGTTACGAACTTCAAAAATTCGTCCATAGTCATGACAGGGACAATGAAGGATTGTCAAAAATATTGACAGTCCTACCAATTGGAAGATTATGAAAAAGTTTGACAATCTTACATAAAAAATTGAATATCATATTTTCTTTAGGACTATCAAAAATTTTGACAGACCTTCCGATTGGTAGTACTGTCAATTGGCAGTCCTACATAAAACACTAAGCAATATTTTTTAGGACTGTCAGAAGTTTTGATAGTCCTTCCAATTGGTAGGACTGTCAAAAAATTTGATTGTCCTAACTGTTGCCAGGTCTATCAAAAATTTTGGCAGTCCTAAAAAGCTTTGTTTTTAATAATCGCGCGTAGAAGCAAAAGTAGAATCCTAATAGTGCGAAACTTCTTAAATAGTTTTCACGTAATTAGAAGGATTTTATATTTTTATATATTCATTAAGTTACCTATATAAATATTTTAGATCTATTTTAGAGATAAATAAAATATCTACTATGTTTAAAAATAAATAAATTATCTACTCGGTTAAAAAAACTAAAAAATTTAAATCTATTTTTGTGATAAATATCTCAATTTTGTTCATTTCAAAATAAACCTTCATCTATATGCGTTCTATAAATATATTTTAGAGATAAGCCTCTCATTTTTTTATTTAAAATAAACCTTCATATATACGGTCTATAATCTATTTTAGAGATAAGTCTCTTAATTTTAAATCTATAAAATAATCATTTTTGTAAAAATAAATCTTCAACGGAAACAGTTGAATTGTGCTAATGAACACCATGTGTTTATTTAGGACTGTCAAAAAAATTGACAGTCCTACCGATTGGAAGGACTATCAAAAAATTTGATAGTCCTAAAATCATCATTTTTTTGAAGTATTCAGGACTATCGAAATTTTTTTTAGTCTTGATAACATACATGACTGTAGAAGTTTTCTACAGTCCCGAGTCTTCCCAGTTGTGCTGTGTTAGAATTCCTTACTTCAAAATTCTAAAATGGTTTCAAAACTTGAAAATTCGTCAAATTTTTTTAAATCATTTCCGACCCATTTCTCAAACCCTATTCCGATCATGTCCATGATGTCAAAATTCGGCAGCAACCATTTTAATTTTAATTTTAATTTATTTTTTTGTGTTGTTAGTGCTGAGAAATGGTGTATGAAAGTTTCGGCTGCAGGTCGAGCTCGGTGGTAGTACCAAGAGGAGGTGGAGGAGTCAGTAGGAGGAGGAGGATGAATAGGAATGATATATGTTTAGGTTTGAGAGGGTTTGAAGATAAAGAAACAGTGAAAATGAGAAATGATTATGTTTTGGAGGGTTGGGGGGATTGGGGTGAGGTGGGCAGCCCCTAGTAAAAAAATGGGTTGTCATGAGTAATTTTTTTTCTAAAGTAGGCTAGCCCCAATCTTGGTCTGGCTCTTAGTAAAGACTGATGTGCCCTTATAATTTGCTTTTGTTTTGTAGGAGGAAAGAAAGAAACTTATGTTGGCACATTTATTTGATAACATTAATAGCGTCTTCGTGGTTTAGTTTTCTCTATATTTCAGCAAACAAATATTCACTAAATTCTTCCAAAGCCAGCTAAGAGATCCTTTTATTCAAGCTGCTCTTCAAATGGAAGTCAGATGAAGTCTCATAAAAATCAAGACTAAAGAAAAGACCAACGTACACTCAAAGACTGCTCTCAAATGTTTCGAGATTTCGAGTCCGTACAAGGTCTAGGATCTTCCATATAACACCTAAGGTGGATGACAAAACGTAAGCCTCCCTTCTGTCTTTTCACTCAAAAATCAATGTCTACAGAAACGGCATACCGACGGTATACCGCAGTGTACCGATGGTATACCGTTACTGAGCAAGAAATATATTTTGTGACAAAATTTGGCACACCGACGGTATACCTCAGTGTACCGACGGTATACTATTTCTAAGCAAGAAATATGTTCTGTGACGAAATTCGGCATGTTGACGGTATACCGCAGTGTACCGACGGTATACCTTTTCTGAGCAAGAAATATGTTCTGTGACGAAACTCGACATACCAATGGCAGACTACAATATACCGGCAGTATACCTTTTTGTGAGCCAGAAATATGTTCTGTGACGAAAGTCGGCGTACCAACGGTATACCGCATCATACCGTTGGTATTCCGATATCGACATTGAGAGTTTTTGAATGGATAAGATGATACCATTAAATGCTCCCAACGGCTAGATTTATTATCGTTACTGTTCAGAACGGCATGCCGACGGAATGTTGGTCCATACCGGCAGTATTCCGTCAACACTAAGTTTTGGAGCATTAAATGCTTTGTTCTCTATAAAAAGTGATTGTGTCTTCTTCTTAAAGACTAACCACACGAGCCATAAATTTTCTCAACAACCAAGAGCCCTCACCATTACTACTCTACCCAAAGCTTTCATTTGTCATCCAACCCAAAAGTGCTAGAGTATTAAAGAGTTGTATTTTCGATCTTCAAGTGTTGTAGAAGATCAAAAGCCTCATTTCTCTTTGTGTTGAAGTTGACGAGCCTTCGTAAGAAAACTCGTGTGTAGAAGTTGGCGAGTTCTTCGGATTAGAGCTCGTGTTGAAGTTGGCGAGTTCTTCGGATCCAAACTCGTGTAGAAGTTGACGAGTCTTCAGATCCAAACTCGTGTGTAACTATTTACTCAAATAGTATATTTAAGTCGGAGAGAGTTCCGGCACTAGACTGTCTGTAGGGAGGAGACCAGGATACATCGAGTGTTTAATTTTCTCTCTCTCTTTTACTCTAAGTAAAATAGCTTTAAATTGTCAGTAATTATTTCATTATCCTATTCACCCCCCTCTAGGGTTCTACAATTGGTATCAGAGCTTTGTTCTTTTGATTTGGACTCACATCCTGAGAGTGATCCATGACCACTAACCCTAGTTTCAACTCATTTCACAATGAGGGACACTCCACAAATAGGCCTCCTCTATTTGATGGAACCAACTATAACTATTGGAAAATTAGGATGAGCATTTATCTGAAGTCCATATATTTTGATTTATAGAATTGTGTGATAAATGGTCTCCCTACTTCTTCCGGAGTTATTGAGGAAATTACTTCTAACACCCTTAGGGATAAACTCACTGAGAATGTTAAGAAGCTTGCTAGTCGAGATGCTAAGGCTATGAACGCTCTCTACTGTGCTCTCGATAGCAATGAATTCAATAGAATCTCCACTTGTAAGACTTCAAATGATATTTGGAAATTGCTAGAAGTCACTCAGGAACATTCAAATAAAGGAATCAAAGATTAGCAGACTCGCACAAGAATATGAATTATTTAAAATGAAACAAGATGAGTCTATTACTTATATGTTCACTCGTTTTGGTGATATCATTAACCATCTTTCTTCTCTTGGTAAGGAATACCCTACTCATGAAAAGATCAGAAAGATCCTCAGAGGACTAACCAAAGGATGGAATTCTAAAGCTACCGCTATCATTGAGGGGAACAATTTGACTACTATGAACCTTGAAACCCTCATGGGGAAGCTTATGACCCATGAACTTGACATGAAGGATCAAGAGGAATCTTCCATGAAAGAAAAAGAGATGGAGAAGGCGAAAGAAAAGAAGAAGTCCCTGGCCCTCAAGGTTACAAAGTCCTACTCAAAGGATAGCTCCGACGATGATGAATCAGATGATGATGAAGAAATAGCTCTCACTGCCAAGCACTTTCGAAAGTTCCTCAAGTTCAATAGAACCAACCAATTTAGACGGGATAATGATAAAGAGCCTGCTTGCTACCAATGTAGGAGAACTGGACACACCAAGAGAGATTGTCTCATGACAAGAAAGGACTCCAGCAAATACGAGAAGTCCAACAAAGGAGGCTCATTCTCCAGAAAATATGCCAACACCAGTATTTGGTGTGAAAGTGACGCTAACGATTCAGACAACGACAAAGAATGCAAACACAATGCAAATGTTTACCTCATGGCAACCGATGAGGTACTCGATGAACTCTGTTTGAACACTCTCTCTTATGATGATTTGGAAAATGCCATTCTTGAATTACACGAGGAACACAAAGGTGAAATAAGTACAAGAAATCTCTAAAAGAGGTTGAGGCATACAAACAAGAAATAGAAAGACTCTCTAACATCATTATCGATGTAAAAGGAAAAACTCCAGTCTCTGACACTGATGATGTAGAGTCCTTGAGACTTAAGCTAGTAGAATCTGAAGACGTCATTAAAAAAAGGACGCTGAGATTCAATCCCTTATAAATGCTTATGAATTTGCTTTGAACAAGACTCTTGCTGCTAATCAAAAAGAGTATGCCTCTTCTATTAAGTATAATGATCTTCTTGAGCATGGTAAGAAACAAGTAAATAAGAACACGGTTCGCACAAGACACACCTACACTCCTCATAACACAAATCACAATGATCATCCATACGAGAACACTGCACATAGGTCCTTTTCTAACACCGTACACACAAGAAAATGATCCTTTGTGAAGAAGAACACATTGTATCATGCTTTTTATTATCATCACCATAACACTCATGTTAGAGCTCCTCACACTAGAGCGCCTCATGTTCATAATACTCACTCTCTTGTTAGAACTCCTCACACTAGAACACCGCATGTTCATGATACTCACTCTTTCTCCTCTAAATCTATAACACCTATGATGTGCAACTATTGTGGTCTTCTTGGACACACCTCTCATTATTGTCAAATGAGAAAACATGTCGATATAAAAATTTTTAAATGGGTTCCTAAGACTAACAATCAAGGACCCAAATGCTCTTGGGTCCCAAAGTCTTCATCTTCAACTTTTGTTGTAGGTGAACCCTCCCTCACATGCTAGAAGCAAGTGGATCCTCGATAGCGGTTGCTCACGGCACATGACCGGTGATGCTTTGTAAAATCCCTAAATTTCTACTATATTTTTTATAATAAATTTGGTACTGATTATTTTTTTTTGTATTTGTACGTTGCATAGTTGCAGTAAATGTCGCGCACAAAATTTTGTTATTATCGAATTTGTTCGACGAGTGCGAATATGCGCAAGCATACATATTTTTTTAGAAAAATATTTTATTTATTATTTTATTTTATAGTTTTAAAATAATATATGTAATAATTATTTTAGCCATCATACCAACAATTCCAAATCTATTATTTTATTTATTTATAAAAAGTCTTTCGTTTATAATAGTTATTAATAAAAAAATAATATTCTTTGTGCATACGTATATATATTTCCTAAATATTTTATTAGTTTATTTTTAAATGAAAATGTAATTTTTGAGATTTATTAATATTAATGTTTTATTTTTCAAAAAGATATTTAAAAATATTTATTATTTTTGAAATTATTATTATTGGTATTTTGAAAAATATATTTGAAAGTTATTGTGGCAATTTTAAATCTCGATTTGATTTTATGGATTTAATTTAAATAGTTTAAAGGTAGAATTTATATTTAATTTGAGTCTAGATTATCTAGATTTAAAATTAGAATTTAAATTAAATTTAGATTTGATTTAAATTGAATTATCTAATTGGGTTTAAATCATAATCCTATCCAAATGGGAATTCCCACATCCTATAAATAGGCAGGTACTCCTCCATATAATTACTCCATAAATTCCATCAATACCACAAACAGCTCATCCCGTGCATCGTGTCCGTATCCCTTCCCGATCAAATCTTATTCTATTCTTTTTTTAATATACATTTTAAATTTCTCGTGTCAGACATGCCCCGACACCATCAAATTCCTACACCTAACCCTACTCTAATTCCTGTCCGTCGTCTTCTCGGCGAGAAACCATCTTCCCCGACCCAGCCTCTCCATCACCACACATAGCCGACCTCCACCGCACAGCCACCAAAACCCGCCCGGCCGAAGACCTCGCCACCACCACCAATATCACCATCCCCGTTATCATTACCGTCCCCATCACCAGCGCCACCTTCAACCACCAGGATCGCCGCCACACACCGACAGCCCCGACAACCACCTTCACCACCACCACCTCAACGAAATTCTCCGCCGCCCCGGCCATCACCAAAAATCCCAACCCAAAACCCCAAATTCGCAAATGGCACCACCGCCACACACATAAAAAAAGAATAAAAAACCCGTACCTACCCTCCGCTCGCTACCCCGACCTCCGTGACATCACCAGGCCGCTTCCGCCGCCGTGCGTCCGGCGAACGCCGCTTCACGGAGGTGCCAGATCTGTTCAGGGGACATCGTGCCGCTCCTCACTTCCTACCAGATCCGGAGCTCCGATCTCCGAGAGCCACCTCCCTTGCCGCACCGCTGGGATCCGAGCCGCGGGTGCGCCCCTTCGTGCGCTGAGCACCGCCGTCCTTCTTCAGGTGGCCGCCGCGCGCAAGTCACCTCTCACCGTCGAGCTGGGCGCCGATCCCCCTCAGCCGCGTCGCCCAGCGATCGGTCCAGTACCGTTGACCGTCGTGATCCACCAGCCTGCATCGTTGGAACCCCCCGATTTCCCCCTGAGCCTCCCGACCGCCTCACCTCCCCGATCTTTCCTCCGCCGAGCGCCCGACTCCGCCACTGTCGTCGCCGACCTCGGCGACCGCCCCCAAAAAACCCCGGCGAGACCGCCCCCTTCCGTGCGCCGCCTCCTTCTCCTTGCCGGAGCCCCCTTCGTGAGTATTCCCTCTCCTCTCTGTTCTCTCTCTCGCACTCTCTTCAATCTCTCTCTCCTATTAAGTGAGAATGGGAAAAGAAGCAGTAAGTAACCTTCCTTTTTAAATTTATTTTTATTATTATTATTATTATTATTATTATTATTATTAGTATTATTACTGATACTATCATCACTATTATTATTATTATCATTATTATTATTATTATTATTATTATTATTATTATTATTATTATTATTATTATTATTATTATTATTATTAGTATTACCTTATTATTATTATCATCATTATTTTATTCTGATTATATTGGTTGCTAGTATCACTAGCTATAGTAAAATTTTATTTTTAGTTATAAATATATATAAGTAAAAGAATTTTATGCAATAAATATATTACTAGTATAAACTTTAAAGTGGTTTCCTAAAAACAAAAGTTTTCTAAATAGTGTTTACAGTTGACCAAAAACTAAAGTTAGTTTTAAATCCTAAAATTAAATTATAGTTTTTGCCCAAAATAATTTTTCTAGATTTTTTAACATTTTATGTATATATTACTAAGAAAAAGATATAATTATATACAAAAGATTTCCTAGTCTCCTCTAAATATTTACTTTAGACAATTAAAAATCTTGTGTTCAAATATTTTCAAAATATATATAGTACGATTACTCTCTCAAGAAATTCTCCCTAATTTATTTTCTTGGTCACGACTGATCCCTCGTTCCTATATTCATGCAAATTTGGACTTCTTCACATCAACCATGGCTTTGGACTATCTGGACATTATCATTATCATCGTACCATACCAGGCATAACACCAGGTAAGACACCTTGCCTTTACTGTTTAATTTCTTGCTCAATATCATGCATGTTTTATTTCTTATAAGTTGTTCTTTCAAAATCCTATGTAGTTGCAAATTATTATATTTTAGTTTTCTTTATGTATTTAGCCTAGAGTTAAGGGACCACCTTTGTTTGTGCCGTATTTATGGGCCGACACTTGTGTACCACGATGTCACGTGTCTCATATAGATTCGGACTTGCGTACCTACCGTACATCGGTACGTACAGGACGAGCGTTACGATATAACCGCTAATATAATTGCCTAGAAGACTTAGCGGTTATTAGGAATATCGTGGTGCGGATTCAGCACGAGTAGTGCATGGGGAGGGTGAAGACAGTTATTAGGCACAGGGGTTTTCACACCTTTACTTTTCTCTAGCTGCCATTTGTGACTCAGTCGAGAGCTAGTGGCCGTGCATTTATTTACTTTTCTCTAAATGCCACTAGTGCCTCGGTTGAAACACAAATGTGTCATGCATTTACTTTCCTCTAGTTGCCGTTAGTGACTCACCCAAGAGCTAGTAGTCGTGCATTTATTTTTCTCTATATGCCCCTTAGCTCTCACTCGAGTGCTAATGGGCTATGTATTTACTTTTCTCTAGACGCCACTAGTGCCTTGGTTGAAACGCTAACGCACCGTATTTCTAGTCTCGAGAGCCCTTATGTGGAACGTTGTCTTTAAATTGCATTTTCACATAGAATGGTTAAGTACCTTTATCTGTTTAGACATATACTTTTCTGTTGAGCTTTATTTATTCAGTTATTGGCATGATATTATGTGTCTTGTTACGTCCCTCTGAGGACCTGGTTATCTCGTCAGGTGTGTGCTCTTATCTTTCGCAGGTATTCTAGCCATGGACATCTCTATTTCGTCGATGATGATTGCAATTGGATCGTCTTCGCTTCGCCCGCCAAAATCTATCTTTTGTTATGTATTTTTTTTCATGGTTGATAGTGGATTTATCTCTGCCCAACTACATGTACCAATGACAATTCATAGTTGATATATGAATTCTTTATTTTTCTTTATTTTGTGGATGAGATTAGTCGTTATGGTTTCTACCGCATATTACAGCTTATGTATGCATACGAGGTTTCCATATATTGGAGTATACTTCGTATGTATACAGCTGGCATGTCTACGTTCCTAGTCCTACGTATTTTGGGACTGGGGTGTTACAGGTTTTTGTGATGGCCCATGCAGGTCGAGATAAATTGTTTAGTTACTTTACGGTACCAAACAAGCCTGCGAATAGGATTAGAAGTCTAGGATCTCATCCACATACTTGACCTCTTTCCTCGATCCGATATTCGAATTACTGTTTGACTCATCAATTGCATCTTGCTTGATTCCTCCTATCATTATTCTTATCTTCCCTTCGTGCTTGCTAGAGATTGACCCTACTACTTAGATGTCCTAAATACCTTTAGCTTAATCTTTTAAGTTGGGTAGAATACCCTACGACTTGACACACCCTTGACCATTAAGGAGAATACAAATGACTATAGGGACTAGAGGGATTTAACCCATTTGGTCAACCAAGCCTTGGTCAATAAAACCGTAGAATGATTATATAGGAATAAACAAGACTTAGATTCTTATGACTCTTAGATTATTCATATTTATTCTTATTTTATCTACCATTGTGCCTATGTACTACTATCTAGACTAATGATGCTAATATAGCCTAGTATTTGTAAGCTAATTCTTTATCGAGCTTGATCAAGGCATATGCTATTGAGCGGCCGCTCACTAACATAGTGTCTAATCAGAACCGGTGCATGATGGTCTGATCAACCGAGTGTACTTTGGTTCGCCTCTTTCATATATCAATCTACGTGGATGGGATGTAGTTAAAACTTACCCCTTAGAATCCCATCCACAACTGCCTTGACGGTTCTTTTGAAATGTATACGGCCGTCTTTGAACCACGTGTTTTTATTCGATAATATCATCTTTGGAACCCTTATCACTTTCATCTTCCTCCTATTTTAGAAGGACGAAATCTCTCGTGCCGAGTATCCCCTTTAGTTGCCCGATTACTTATGACCACTATAATTAGCCATTACCAACCCGTGGCTAAATCCTCATCCTAATACTATTCGTCTTTTCCTTGATCCTAAACCTACCATCGCGACCTTCTAAATCATTTGAATAATCCCAATCGTTCTCCTATTTTCATGTCTTCTACCTAGACGTTCACTACTACCTCTCCTAAAGACTCTAGAAATTAATTCCCTTGATCTACTCAATTCGTGTTATCACTCAAATTCGTGTTATCATGATTTCATTACCTTAACTAGCAACCCTCCATATCCATGCCTATTTTTGAATTTATCAAATTCATGACCTACTAAATGCTTGTTTATGTTAAGGCGTTGTTTCTTTGCCTCGCCCGAAAACTTGTCATATTCTCATTATCGATATACCCCTTGTACCTTCTCACCCCCCTACTTATGCTTAATTTTGAGGACGAACTTCTTTTAAGTTGGGTAGAATGTAAAATTCCTAAATTTCTACTATATTTTTTATAATAAATTTGGTACTGATTATTTTTTTGTATTTGTACGTTGCATAGTTGCAGTTTACGTGGCGCACAAAATTTCATTATTATCGAATTTGCTCGACGAGTGCGAATATGTGCGAGCGTACATATTTTTTAGAAAAATATTTTATTTATTATTTTATTTTATAGTTTTAAAATAATATATGTAATAATTATTTTAGCTATCATACCAACAATTCCAAATCCATTATTTTATTTATTTATAAAAAGTCTGTCGTTTATAATAGTTATTAATAAAAATTAATATTCTTTGTCCATACGTATATATATTTCCTAAACATTTTATCAGTTTATTTTTAAATAAAAAGGTAATTTTCAAGATTTATTAATATTAATATTTTATTTTTTAAAAAGATATTTAAAAATATTTATTATTTTTGAAATTATTATTATTGGTATTTTGAAAAATATATTTGGAAGTTATTGTGGCAATTTTAAATTTTGATTTGATTTTATGGATTTAATTTAAATAGTTTAAAGTTAGAATTTATATTTAATTTGAGTCTAGATTATCTAGATTTAAAATTAGAATTTAAATTGAATTTAGAATTGATTTAATTGAATTATCTAATTGGGTTTAAATCCTAATCCTATCCAAATGGGAATTCCCACATCCTATAAATAGGCAGGTACTCCTCCATATAATTACTCCACAAATTCCATCATTACCACAAACAGCTCATCCCGTGCATCGTGTCCGTGTCCCTTCCCGATCAAATATTATTTTATTCTTTTTTTTACATATACGTTGTAAATTTCTCATGTCAGACACGCCCCGACACCATCAAATTCCTACACCTAACCCTACTCTAATTCCTGCCCGCCATCTTCTCGACGAGAAACCATCTTCCCCGACCCAGCCTCACTATCACCACACATAGCCGACCTCCACCGCACAGCCCCCAAAACTCGCCCGACCGAACACCTCGCCATCACCACCAGTATCACCATCCCCGTTATCATTATTGTCCCCATCAGCAGCGCCACCTTCAACCACCAGGATCACCGCCACACATCGACAGCCCCGACAACCACCTTCACCACCACCACCTCACCGAAATTCTCCGTCGCCCCGGCCATCGCCAAAAATCCTAACCCAAAACCCTAAATCCGCAAATGGCACCACCGCCACACACATGGGAAAAGAATGGAAAACCCGTACCTGCCCTCCGCTCGCTACCCCGACCTCTGTGACAGCACCAGGCCGCTCCCGTCGTCGTGCGTCAGGCGAACGTCGCTTCACGGAGGCGCCAGATCTGTTCAGGGGGCGTCGCGCCGCTCCTCACTTCCCACCAAATCCGGAGCTTCGATCCCCGAGAGCCACCTCCCTCGCCGCGCCCACGGGATCTGAGCCGCAGACGCGCCCCTCTGTGCGCTGAGAGCCGCCGTCCTTCTTCAGGTGGCCGCCGCGCGCAAGTCACCTCTCGCTGCCGAGCTAGGCGCCGATCCCCCTCAGCCGCATCGCCCGGCAATCGATCCAGTACCGCCGACCGCCGTGATCCACCAACCTGCGTCGCCGGAACCCCCTAATTTCCTTCTGAGCCTCCCGACCGCCTCACCTCCCCGATCTTCCCTCCGCCGAGCGCCCGACTCCGCCGCTGCCGTCGCCGACCTCGGCAACCGCCCCCAAAAAACCTCGGCGAGACCGCCCCCTTCCGCGCGCCGCCTCCTTCTCCTTGCCGGAGCCCCCTTCGTGAGTATTCCCTCTCCTCTCTTTTCTCTCTCTCGCACTCTCTTCAATCTCTCTCTCCTATTAAGTGAGAATGGGAAAGGAAGCAGTAAGTAACCTTCCTTTTTTATGTTTGTTATTATTATTATTATTATTATTATTATTATTATTATTATTATTATTATTATTATTACTGACACTATCATCACTATTATTATTATTATCATTATTATTATTATTATTATTATTATTTATTATTATTATTATTATTATTATTATTACCTTATTATTATTATCATCATTATTTTTATTCTGATTATATTGGTTGCTACTATCACTAGCTATAGTAAAATTTTATTTTTAGTTATAAATATATATATATATATATATATATATATATATATAAGTAAAAGAATTTTATGCAATAAATATATTACTAGTATAAACTTTAAAGTGGTTTCCTAAAAATAAAAGTTTTCTAAATAGTGTTTACAGTTGAGCAAAACTAAATTTAGTTTTAAATCCTAAAATTAAATTATAGTTTTTGCCCAAAATATTTTTTTCTAGATTTTTTAACATTTTATGTATATATTACTAAGAAAAAGATATAATTTAATACAAAAGATTTCCTAGTCTCCTCTAAATATTTACTTTAGACAATTAAAAATCTTGTGTTCAAATATTTTTAAAATATATATAGTATGATTACTCTCTCAAGAAATTCTCCCCAATTCATTTTCTTGGTCGTGACTGATCCCTCGTTCCTATATTCATGAAAATTAGGACTTCTTCACATCAACCATGGCTTTGGACTATCTGGACATTATCATGATCATCGCACCATACCAAGGGTAACACCAGGCAAGTCACCTTGCCTTTACTGTTTAATTTCTTGCTCAATATCATGCATGTTTTATTTCTTATAAGTTGTTCTTTCAAAATCCTATGTAGTTGCAAATTATTATATTTTAGTTTTTTTTATGTATTTAGCCTAGAGTTAAGGGACCACCTTTGTTTGTGCCGCATTCATGGGCCGACACTTATGTACCACGATGTCACGTGTCTCATATAGATTCGGACTTGCGTACCGACCGTACATCGGCGCGTACAGGACGAGCGTTAGGATATAACCGCTAATATAATTTCCTAGAAGACTTAGCGGTTATTAGGAATATCGTGGTGTGGATTCAGCACGAGTAGTGCATGGGGAGGGTGAAGACAGTTATTACGCACATGGACTTTCACATTTTTACTTTTCTCTAGCTGTCATTTGTGACTCAGTCGAGTGCTAGTGGCCGTGCATTTATTTACTTTTCTCTAGATGCCACTAGTGCCTCGGTTGAAACACAAATATGCCGTACATTTACTTTCCTCTAGCTGCCGTTAGTGACTCACCCAAGAGCTAGTGGCCGTGCATTTATTTTTCTCTAGATGCCCCTTAGCTCTCACTCGAGTGCTAATGGGCCGTGCATTTACTTTTCTCTAGCGCCACTAGTGCCTTGGTTGAAACGTTAACGCGCCGTGTTTCTCATCTCGAGAGCCCTTGTGTGGAACGTTATCTTCAAATTGTATTTTCACATAGAGTGGTTAAGGACCTTTATCTGTTTAGACATATACTTTTCTGTTGAACTTTATTTATTCAGTTATTGGCATGATATTATGTATCTTGTTACGTCCCTCTGAGGACCTGTTATCTCGCCAGGTGTGTGCTCTTATCTTTCGCAGGTATTCTAGCCATGGACATCTCTATTTCTTCGAGGATGATTACAATTGGATCGTCTTCGCTTCGCCCGCCAAAATCTTTCTTTTGTTATGTATTTCTTTTCATGGTCGGTAGTGGATTTGTCTCCGCCCAACTACATGTACCAATGACAATTCATAGTTGATATATGAATTCTTTATTTTCCTTTTTTTGTGGATGAGATTAGTCGTTATGGTTTCTACTGCATATTACAGCTTATGTATACATACGAGATTTCTATATGTTAGAGTATACTTCGTATGTATACAGCTGACATGTCTACGTTCTTAGTCCTACGTATTTTGGGACTGGGGCGTTACATGCTTCACTTTTTGCAACGCTATCAATGAAGAAAGAAAGTCACATTTCCTTCGGTAACAATCTCAAACGCCACATCATAGAAAATGGTAATATCGGCTCACCTCCTTATCCTTGTATTAAAAATGTTTGTCTTCTTACTAATCTTAAGCACAACCTTCTTAGTATTAGTCATCTTACGGATAATGGTTATGATATTAAGTTTGTTAAACACAAATGCTTCATCACCGATAACACTAGTGGATCTACGGTGCATGAAGGCATTAGAGAAAATAATATTTATGTCCTTTATCTTGTTGAAGGTACTAGCAATGATAGGTGCCTAGTTGCAAAGAACGACGAAAGTTGGCTATGGCACATGAGACTTGGACATGCCAACATGGATACCATCTTCCGACTTGCCACTAGGAAGCTTGTAAGAGGGCTTCCAAGGATTTCCTTCAAAAAGGACATGGTATGTAAAGAATTTGAGAAGAGTAAGTTGACCAAATCTTCCTTCAAATCCAACTCATTAAGCACTACTAGACCTCTCCAACTCATTCATATGGATTTATATAGTCCTAGTAGGGTAGCTAGTCTTGGAGGTAAACTTTATGCTTTCGTTTTGGTTGATGATTTTTCAAGATTTACTTGGATTATTTTTCTTGCAAATAAAAGTGATACTTTTCGTGAATTTGTTGCTTTTTGTAAACATGTTCAAAATGAGAAAGACATTACTATAAACAAAATTAGAAGTAATCATGGAGGAGAATTTGACAATATCGATTTTAAAAGATTTTGCGAAAAGAATAGTTTTGGTCATGATTTTGCTTGCCCTCGAACTCCACAACAAAATGGTATTGTGGAAAGAAAGAATAGAACCCTTGGTGATATGGCCCGGGTTATGTTAAACCAATATAAGCTCCTCCAATATTTTTGGACGGAAGCCGTTAACACGGCATGTCATGTTATAAATAGGGTCTTAATTAGACCTATTTCTAAAAAGACACCATAGGAGCTTTGGTTTGGCAAAATTCGCTCTATTGAGTATTTTAAAGTTTTTGGATGTAAATATTTTATTTTGAATACCAAAGATAACCTAGGCAAATTTTAAGAAAAAGTCTATGATGGTATTTTTCTTGGTTACTCAATACATAGTAAAGGATTTCGTATTTTTAACAAAAGAAGCCTTATTGTCGAAGAGTCAATTAATGTCTCTTTTGATGAACTTAACTCTTCTATATCCTCCTCATCCGATGATGTTGATGACATCTCTTGTGGTTTGAAAAACTCTTCTGTTGGAGACTCTCGTCCCTTTTCATCAAATAATGGAGTAGTGACCCCTCTAATCGAAGATTCTCCACCATTAGAGATTCCTCGAGAGGACCTTCTAAAAGTGAGATTTGTCCCACATCATCCCAAAGAGCTTATCATTGGTGATCCTTCTTCACGTGTTAGCACTAGATCCTCCACTCATGATCTATGTACAAATGTGGCTTTTATTTCTCAAATAGAGCCTAAAAATATTAATGATGCTTTTAATGATGAATATTTTGGATGATAGCAATGCAAGAAGAGCTAAATCAATTTGAGCGAAACAAGGTTTGGGAACTTGCCCCTAAACCTCACAACTATCCCATTATTGGAACAAAGTAGGTGTTTCACAATAAACTTAATGATGATGGGTTCGTAACTGTCACTACCACTTTTCTAGCTTGAGGGTATTTTGGTCATTTTCAAAATTTTGAGAACTATTTGGAATTATTATTTATTAATTAGATTTATTAGAATTAATGTGATTTTTAGAGATTTTTAGTATAATTGATTTTAGTGTTTTAGTTGACTTTGACTAATGTTGACTTTGGAGACTAACCTAGTGGCTAACCTAGGTCATGACTATGTGATTAGGATATGGAAACCTAGGTTGAATTAAGTTAGTGATAATTAACCCATTAGAATTTATTTTGGGAAAATATGATTTGATTTGTTTAAGGAATGGCTTGTGATTTCACAAGTCATGACTTGTGACTTAAGGCTTAATAGCCCATAGGCCCACACCATGGTGCCCTAACCCTAATCAAACCCATCTTGGCCGGACACTATGGTCTCCCCCTCCCTATTTAAATGCTCCTAGAAATTAGGGCTAGCCTCCATTGGGATTTGTGCAAGTTTAGAAAGAGATGAGTCTCCATCTTCCCTAATCCATAGAAAATCCATTTCAACTCCATTTTCTTCCAAATCAATTGCATTAGGACCTAATTCTTCTGTTCTTTCTGTTTGTGTAAGAATATTTAAGAGTAGGGACAATTTGTGGGAGTTTTTGAAGCTTGGAGAACCATTCCATTTGGGGCTTTTGTGAGCTTTGCACATCAATAGGTATAATCTATTCTAATCCATGAATTTACTGTTTTATTTCATTACTAGGATGCCCTAGCCCTAACCTAACAGTAGGATAGGCTAACCCTAGATTTTGAGCCCATTACTTGTCCGTATCGGACACGTATCAGCGTGTATAGGAACGTCTTCGACGAAATGCCTCAAAGGGCATTTTGACCTAATTTTTGGATTGTGTTTGAATAGAAAAATAGATCTTGACCTCGCTTATGCATTTCTTTTGCTCTGAGCACAATTTAGCATCATGTCGAGTAGCACGGACACGCGAACACGTGGTCGCGTACGCGCGTGCACAGGCACTGTGCATGCCCTGCTGTACGGGTGCATTTGCGACACGGACACGCGACGTAGACACGTGGGATTTGGCACACATCGAGGGGCAATGTCTGCCACCCCGTGTGTCGAGTTGTACGAGCTCACGTGTCTTGTCGTACACGCACGAGCGCGTGCACTGAATTTGCACTCTACGATTCAGTGTGTCAATTTGTGTTCTCTGTGTTGATTGATTTTAAATACTTTTAATTATGTTTTAACTTGCTATTTAGACCCTAATTATAATGTATAACTATATTAGATTAGTTTACATTGTTTAGATTGGGTTTAATGTGGAATATTTGGATTCGAATGGGTTTAAGTTCACAGTTCTGATACTGTCCTGATACACTTATTGTTCAGCTTTTTCCTAACCAATTATTCATTGTTATTTCATATTTTTCACTGATTTTGATCCCCACATATTTATGGTTTTTGGTTAATACAGTATTTACATTCGAATGTGGTTTTTGGGTTGTAAATGAGAAATTAACATTTGATTTGAATTTCGAAATTCTGTGGCTGATATATTAGTTTTTCCATTCCTAAACCTTAATCTCCCAGTGTTTTGTGATGTTTCTTCACTGTCTAAATAAACCCACATGATTGCTAGTTATGTTAACACAGTTTTTACTTTCGAATTTGGGTTTTGATGTGTTAAGGAGGATTTGAGCTGTTGAGTTGGATTCCTATCGATATTGTATAGGTTGTTCACTGTAAACTGAAATGGTTATTCCTAAAAACCTGAGAAGTATTTGTTGATTCCTTTCTCCTTTATTTTAACTAAATTTGAATGTGTTTCCCTGTTAATATATAAACATGAGTTATTCCCAGATTTTCCAAACCTGGGAATGAATGTTCATTCACATTAAATTGGTTTTTCTTATGCATAACCTGAGAATGAGATTGGGCATGGGGTTGATTGTGTTTAACTGCTAGCTAGGACTGATTTCCTTCCCATTCATTGCAATATTGATTCCCTTCCTTTCTAAATCTGTAAAATGTTATTAGCTCTTTAAATGTGACTGTTAACTGAGTTTGTGTTTCAAAACCTGAGAATGTATATTGTTGAACTGATTTTGGGTTTCATTTGAACTGAGATTTGGGATGTTCAATCTGAGTTTGATTTGGTTTAAAACTGAGTTTGTCTGGACTGATTTTTGGGTTCTTCTATGTAAATTCTGAGTATGTATACACTGTTTCCTATTCCTATTGAACTGCTACATTTTTTTGAATACACACACACCCCCACAGGTAGACACTCACCATCCTCATGACTGAACTCTCTTGACACTCTATCACACACATCACCCTCTCATGTGATACCACACCACACACTCTCATGTATCACACAGCAGAACATCCCCCTTCCTATCTCTATATATGTGTACATACATATATACATGTGTATAAATATGTGAGATGTAATATAGATGTATCCTATATATTATATGATATGTGGGTGCTATTATATATATGGATATATATAAATGTGTGGTATACCCATAGTTAGCTCATAGGTTATGTATATTCCATATTATATTATAACCATGTCAATGTGTAATATAGGTTAGATATATTGTCATGTGTGTAATGTTATGGTTTGATTTTAGGGCATAATATTGCCTAGTAAGCCTAGATTAGTCTTGTTAGAACCTAGAATGGCTTGTTAGACTAGTTAGACTAGTTTGACTTAGGTTTGACTTGGTTGACCTAGTTTGACTTCTAGGGTTGTCCAGAGTTGACCAAGAGTTGACTTTGGTCTAGATTGACCTAGATTCATGTAGAACGCATTGTAGTGCATTTCATTACTATTCTGGACTTGTTGTGACTTGTACTGTTCTAAATAGGAGCCAGACACCACTCCTCGGACAGTACTTTCATCTTGGACATTCAGTTAGCAGGCGAGTACATTCTCTGATCTTATCATACCTGTCTGGACTATATTCTTGCTCTAGATTACACTACATGATGTTGACACGTATCTTCACGGATTAGTACTATATGGATCCTTTCCTGAGATGTTATCCCTCTACGGGTGCATCGGGTATTTCATGTTCATGTACTTTATCATGTACATCAGGTACTCCTTGTACTCGTACTAGTTCATATTATTACATGTTCTCATGTGCTTTCATGTGCTTTATCACGTGCCTCATGTACTACTCATTACATGAGTTCACGTATCCTTAGCTGTATTCATGTGCTTATAATGTAACTTAAATGGATCCTTGTGTATTGATTGGGGTGGGGTGAGTAGAATTGGTTATGTGATCATTATCCCCAGTAGCTGTATAAATGTGCCTCCTTATTTGTATTCATGTGCCCCTAAGGCATTTACATAACCATATTGTACTCTAAATTACGTAGTCACTTACAGTCTCTATTATCATGTATTTACTTTCAGTTACAAAATATCTCCTGTTTACTCGTACTTCCATTCAGCACTTTCTGTATTTTACTCTATTGCATGATTTATACTCCTAACCTGCTATGAACTGTTTGAGAGATATGTGCTCGTTCCCGTCCTGACTGGACCTGTTAAAATTTTTACAGAGGACGAGGAGGAGGCCTGCTTAGACACTTACTATGGGACAGCCTTAGAGGACACTTACGATCCGGACTTCCAGTCGGATCCCTTAGCAGTAGAGACAGTTGCTCCATAGTTAGTTTATCTTATATCATAGTATTTGGAGTTGAGTTGTATATACATTTGGGATCTGTATTATGTCTGGATGTTGTGGAGTTTATCATAGACACTTAGCTCTCTCTCTCTCTCTACTGTGTTTTCTGTGGATTTGGATCTTGCATCTTTATTATCTATCTATCTTTCTTTCATGTTCTACCTTAGCTGTGATTGAGTTATATTCTGTTATGTCACCCCCATTCGGGGAGTATAACTGTTATTACCTTCAACTGTTAGATGTTGTGACCTAGGACAACGTTCTACCGCCGACACTGCGGCGTAGGCCGGACGTACCCATGTCTCGTGCCCTTATTTTAGGGTGCGGGTCGTGACACATTTTTAGTGGTGGCCCATGCAGGTCTAGGTTGGAAATGTAGTGGTATTCGAACTAGAATATCGCTACAGCCTGCAGTAGGAATTAGTATATTTTTTAAGGTACTCAATCACACTAGAAAAATTCCTTATCAGATTCCGTATATCTATTTTGCTGCTTATTGTCTTCCTTAGAAATTTTAACTGTCCTCCTTTGATATTTCGATTCATTCTCAGTAATTGTTTCTTGTTTGATTTGTGTCTCCAGGATGGTTGCGACGCGATCGCATCGCCCTGGACTGGGAGACGCTGGAGAGGGGTCTAGTACCTCTCGACCTCGGCAGCAGCCAGCTCCCGGTGCCACAAGACCAGTACAGCCCTCAGGAGTCGGTGCTTCTGCCACTTTTGGAGGAGCACCTCCACCAGTCAGGAGGCCAGTTATGATTCTTGAGATCCTTCCACCACAGCAGCCTCCGTTTGCGGGGATGGTAGACGCTGCACATCTCTTCCCCTTCGTGGAGAGGATTTTTGAGTCCCACCAGCAGCAGCAGATGAGACAAACTACAGATTTCAGACAGGGGATCGATGAGGCACACCAGCTGGTTCACACTACAGTCGAGATGATTACAGCTCAGGGGACCCAGCTGCAGCCCCGTCGGAGGGAGAAGGGCATTCAGGACTTCCAGAAGATGCATCCTTGGGAGTTCTTCGGCACAGAGGGCATCCACTATGTCGACGACTGGATAGAGCATATTGAGGAGATCTTCCGACTGGCAGAGATACCAGATCGACTCCAGATCGAGGCGACGGGCAGTCAGATGCAGGACTTAGCCCGTACGTTGTATCAGACAGATCCCAGGATGGGAGTTGAGGGCCAGACTTGGGCCCAGTTCAAGGAGCTGTTTAAGGAGCAGTTCTTTCCTGATGTTGCCTTGGGAGGTATCGAGGCACAGTTCGAGGCTCTGGTTCAGGAGAACCAGACGGTAGCAGAGTATGCTGCGAAGTTTTGTAGACTGGCCTATTTTATTGATGACTTGACTGAGAAAACGAAAGCGAGGAAGTTTCGCCGAGGTCTGATTGGAGAGGTTCGATCGCTGACTAAGAGCGACCGAAATGTTACATTTGCTGAGATATTTTTTGGTGCCATGGCGGCGGAGGACGATCTAGGACTGAAGCAGAAGAGGGGTCGTGACTTTCAGGAAGGTAGCAGCAGTCAGGGACAGGCCAAGAGGCCTCACTTCCAGCAGCAGTATCAGCAGCAGAGGCCAGCTCAGCAGTATCAGCAGCAGGGTCATACACCTTTTTAGCAGGTACAGTAGCAGCAGAGGCATCAGCAGTAGGAACCCCGTCAGCAGCAGGTAGTCGTTTGTGCCTTTTGCAAGAAGCCGGGGCACATGATCCATGAGTGCAGGTAGAAGCTAGGCAAGTGCCTTTTTTGTGGTGCGGGAGATCACCAGTTGAGGGATTGCCCTGGGGCTTTTGGGCGAGGATCTCAGGAAGGTGGAGCCAAGGCTCCAGCAGGCCAGCAGAGGGGGCCACTACAGATCCAGCAGCAGAGGTTCCAGCAGCACCAGCAGTAGGCACGAGGTGGACAGCAGGGGCGAGCTTTCGCCATGGAAGCTGAGGATGCCGAGGCCATCGGAGAGCTGATAGCAGGTCCGGTTCTCCTAGATTCCCTTCCAGCATTTGCACTCTTTGATTCTGGGGCTTCCCACATCTTTGTGTCAGTATCGTATGCTATTAGACACAGTTTGATTTCTGAACCATTGCCTAGGACCTGCAAGATCATGACCGGGGGTGGGGTCATCCTCGTGAGTGATGTTTGCAGAGGGCAAAGCGTCTTATTGGGAGGCCGAGAGTTGGGAGTGAGTTTACTCTTCATGCCATTACCGAACTACGACATAGTATTAGGATTGGACTGGCTGAGTAGACACCACGTCCGCATTGATTGCCGATGGGGTAGAGTTTTGTTCGGGGCGCCAGGAGAGCCAGAGTTTGAGTATACACAGCGACAGACAGAGAAGGACGGCAGAGTTTTCTGTGGAGCATCAGTCGAGGAGCAGGTGGCTCTGCATCCCTTGATCGTAGAGTTTATAGACGTGTTTCCAGAGGAATTGTCAGGGCTTCCACCGGACAGGGATGTAGAGTTCTCGATAGACTTGGTTCCCGGCTCGAAACCAATCTCCCAGTATGTCTATCGAATAAACAACAGTGAACTGGTGGAGCTGAAGAAGCAGGTGGATGAGTTGCAGGACAAGGGCTTCATCCGATCTAGTTTTTCACCTTGGAGTACACCGGTACTCTTCGTACCCAAGAAGGATGGGTCGGTACGGATGTGTATCGACTACAGGGCACTTAACAGCCTGACGATCTAGAACAGATACCCACTACCGCGGATCGATGATCTTTTTGATCAGTTGAGCGGAGCTCGGGTGTTCTCGAAGATTGATTTGAGGTCAGGTTATCACCAGGTGAAGGTGAAGAGGGAGGATATTCCCAAGACCGCTTTCAGGATGCGGTACGGGCAGTTTGAGTTTTTGGTTATGCCGTTTGGGCTAACCAATGCACCAGCAGTGTTTATGAATCTTGTTCCACCAGTACTTGGACAAGTTCGTGGTGGTCTTCATTGATGATATCTTGGTATATTCCAAGACAGAGGAGGAGCACGATGAGCATCTGCGGATAGTGCTAGAGACTCTCAGGAGGGAGCAGCTTTATGGAAAACTCTCCAAGTATGAGTTTTTCTTGGACCGGATGGACTTTTTGGGGTATGTGGTGACTGGAGATGGTATCTCAGTTGACACCAAGAAGATTGTAGCAGTTGAGGCTTGGACAGCGCCGACTTCAGTGGCAGAGATCAGGAGTTTCCTGGGGCTGGCAGGATACTATAGGAGATTTGTACAGGATTTCTCCCGGGTTGCAGAGCCGTTGACACGGTTGACCCGGAAGGATACTGAGTTTGTTTGGTCAGAGGAGTGTCAGGCAGCTTTTGATGAGTTGAAGAAGCGGCTTACGACATCTCCGATTCTGACATTGCCTTCAGGATCAGGTGGATTCACTATTTATAGTGATGCTTCAGGGAAGGGGCTAGGTTGCGTCTTGCAGCAGCATGGAAAGTTGATTGCCTATGCTTCCAGGCAATTACGTCCCCATGAGAAGAACTACCCTACCCATGACCTAGAGCTGGCGGCGGTGATTTTTGCTTTGAAGTTGTGGAAGTACTATCTATATGGCGAGAGGGTAGAGATTTTCACAGATCACAAGAGCTTGAAGTATGTGTTTACAGAGAAAGAGCTCAACATGAGGCAGCGCAGATGGCTAGAGTTGATGAAAGACTTTGACATCTCACTTTAGTATCACCCGGGGAAGGCCAACGTGGTTGTCGATGACTTGAGTAGGTATCCGACAACTATGTGTTTGACTATGGATCGGTACTTGCTTGCAGACTTGGAGAGCCTTGGGATTTAGGTGATTGTGCCAGGGGTGCAGATACAGTTATGGGGCCTTCAGATACAGTCGGACTTGATAGACAGGATCAAGGCGACACAGTTCGAGGATGTGGCTCTGCGGTGTATCCGAGAGTAGGTTCGTGCAGGGTTGGTGGATGGCGAGTTTTCATTTGCAGAGGATGGTGCCCTGAGGCACAGTTCCCGATTATGTGTGCCTAACGGGGAGCTCAGAGAGCAGATCATGCAGGAGGCTCACAGATCGCAGTACTCTATACATCCTGGTGCCAACAAGATGTACAGGGATCTGCGAGAGCATGTCTGGTGGTACGGGATGAAGTGGGAGGTGTCCCACTTCGTAGCTAGATGCTTGATCTGTCAGCAGGTTAAGGCAGAGAGGCAGAGGCCCGGAGGATTATTGCAGCCGTTGCCCATTCCAGAGTGAAAGTGGAAATATATTACCATGGATTTTGTATCGGGGTTGCCGCGTACACCAGGAGAAAAAGACGCAATTTGGGTCATCGTTGACAGGTTGACCAAATCGTCCCACTTCTTGCCATTCAAGGTGGATACGTCTACAGAGAGGCTCGCGGAGTTGTATATGAGGCAGATAGTCAGGATTCACGGAGTTTCCGTCAGCATAGTCTCAGATCGGGATAGTCGCTTTACTTCCCATTTTTGGAGGAGTCTGCAGACTAGTTTGGACACTCAGCTCAAGTTTAGTACTGCATACCACCCCCAGACGGACGGACAGTCAGAGAGGGCTATTCAGACCCTTGAGGACATGCTGCGGACGTGCGTCCTGGATTTTGGAGGTTCCTGGAAGGATCATCTACTTTTGGTGGAGTTTGCTTCCAACAACAGTTATCAGGCCAGCATTAAGATGTCACCGTTTGAGGCTCTGTACGGGCGTAGGTGTCGTACACCCTTATCTTGGGATGATGTTGGAGAGCGAGCTTTACTGGGACCAGAGATGGTTGTTGACGTAGCTGAGAAGGTGAAGCTCATCAGGGACAGACTTCGCGTGGCGCAGGACAGACAACGACACAGGGCCGACAGCCACCGGAGGCCGCTGGAGTTTGAGGTACAGATTTAGAGATAGGATTAGAATTAGGTTGTATTTTATTTTGTTTTGTATGATTGATCGTGTTTGATTTTTAGTAACTTGAGACCTTGCTTGTGATTAGGTTGAAGACATGATTTTTCTGCGGATATCTCCGACTCGTTGTACAATACGTTTTGGTGGAGGTGGGAAGCTTAGCCCGCGCTTCATCGGCCCTTTCGTTATCAGCGGGAGAGTCGGTGATGTGGCATACCGGCTAGACTTGCCACCTGCACTAGTGGGAGTTCCCAACGTATTCCGCGTATCACAGTTGAGACGGTACGTGGCTGACCCTAGCCATGTGCTCGATCATTCGGAGATTAAGGTTGGACCTACTCTCAGCTATCCAGAGCAGCCTGTGGAGATTCTGGATCGCCGAGAGAATGTATTGAGGAACCAGGTGATACCCTTGGTACGCGTCGCATGGAGGTATCATTCTTCAGGAGAGTCTACCTGGAAGCGGGAGGATGAGATGCACGAGCGGTACCCCTATCTTTTTGGACCTTGAGGTATACTTTTCTATCCTTCTTAGCAGTTTAGTTTCGCCTTTAATTTCGAGGACGAAATTATTTTAGGGGGGTAGATTTGTCACTACCACTTTTCTAGCTTGAGGGTATTTTGGTCATTTTCAAAATTTTGAGAACTATTTGGAATTATTATTTATTAATTAGATTTATTAGAATTAATGTGATTTTTAGTATAATTGATTTTGGTGTTTTAGTTGACTTTGACTAATGTTGACTTTGGAGACTAACCTAGTGGCTAACCTAGGTCATGACTATGTGATTAGGATATGGAAACCTAGGTTGACTTAAGTTAGTGATAATTAACCCATTAGAATTTATTTTAGGAAAATAGGATTTGATTTGTTTAAGGAAAGGCTTGTGATTTTACAAGTCATGACTTGTGACTTAAGGCTTAATAGCCCATAGGCCCACACCATGGTGCCCTAACCCTAATTAAACCCATCTTGGCCGGCCACTATGGTCTCCCCCTCCCTATTTAAATGCTCCTAGAAATTAGGGCTAGCCTCCATTGGGATTTGTGCAAGTTTAGAAAGAGGTGAGTCTCCATCTTCCCTAATCCATAGAAAATCTATTTCAACTCCATTTTTCTCCAAATCAATTGCATTAGGACCTAATTCTTCTTTTCTTTCTGTTTGTGTAAGAATATTTCAGAGTAGGGACAATTTGTGGGAGTTTTTGAAGCTTGGAGAACTATTCCATTTGGAACTTTTGTGAGCTTTGCACATCAATAGGTATAATCTATTCTAATCTATGAATTTACTGTTTTATTTCATTAATAGGATGCCCTAGCCCTAACCTAATAGTAGGATAGGCTAACCCTAGATTTTGAGCCCATTCCGTATCGGACACGTATCAGCGTGTATAGGAACGTGTTCGACGAAATACCTCAAAGGGCATTTCGATCTAATTTCTGGATTGTGTTTGAATAGGAAAATAGATCTTGACCTCGCTTAGGCATTTCTTTTGCTCTGAGCACGATTTAGCGTCGTGTCGAGTCGTACGGACACGCGAACACGTGGTCGCGCACGCGCGTGCACAGGCACTGTGCATGTCCTGCTGTACGGGTGCATTTGCGACACGGACACGCGACGTGGACACGTGGGATTTGGCACACACCGAGGGGCAATGTCTGCCACCCCGTGTGTCGAGTTGCACGAGCTCACGTGTCGTGTCGGACACGCACGAGCGCGTGCACTGAATTTGTACTGTGCCGTTCAGTGTGTCAGTTTGTGTTCTTTGTGTTGATTCGATTTTAAATACTTTTAATTATATTTTAACTTGCTATTTAGACTCTAATTATAATGTATAACTATATTAGATTAGTTTACATTGTTTGGATTGGGTTTAATGTGGAATATTTGGATTCGAATGGGTTTAAGTTCACAGTTCTGATACTGTCCTGATACACGTATTGTTCATCTTTTTCCTAACCAATTAATTCATTGTTATTTCATATTTTTTACTGATTTTGATCCCCACATATTTGTTGTTTTGGGTTAATACAGTATTTACATTCGAATGTGGTTTTTGGGTTGTAAATGAGAAATTAACATTTGATTTGAATTTCGAAATTCTGTGGCTGATACATTAGTTTTTCCATTCCTAAACCTTAATCTCCCAGTGTTTTGTGATGTTTCTTCACTGTCTAAATAAACCCACATGATTGCTAGTTATGTTAACACAGTTTTTACTTTCAAATTTGGGTTTTGATGTGTTAAGGAGGATTTGAGCTGTTGAGTTGGATTCCTATCGATATTGTATAGGTTGTTCACTGTAAACTGAAATGGTTATTCCTAAAAACCTGAGAAGTATTTGTTGATTCCTTTCTCCTTTCTTTTAACTGAATTTGAATGTGTTTCCCTGTTAATATATAAACCTGAGTTATTCCCAGATTTTCCAAACCTGGGAATGAATGTTCATTCACATTAAATTGGTTTTTTCTATGCATAACCTGAGAATGAGATTGGGCATGGGGTTGATTGTGTTTAAGTGCTAGCTAGGAATGATTTCCTTCCCATTCATTACAATATTGATTCCCTTCATTTCTAAATCTGTGAAATGTTATTAGCTCTTTAAATGTGACTGTTAACTGAGTTTGTGTTTCAAAACCTGAGAATGTATATTGTTGAACTGATTTTGGGTTTCATTTGAACTAAGATTTGGGATGTTCAATCTGAGTTTGATTTGGTTTTAAACTGAGTTTGTATGGACTGATTTTTGGGTTCTTCTATGTAAATTCTGAGTATGTATACACTGTTTCCTATTCCTATTGAACTGCTACATTTTTCTTAATACACACACACACCCACAGGTAGACACTCACCATCCTCATGACTGAACTCTCTTGACACTCTATCACACACATCACCCTCTCATGTGACACCACACCACACACTCTCATGTATCACACAGCATAACATCCCCCCTTCCTATCTCTATATATGTGTACATACATATATACATGTGTATAAATATGTGAGATGTAATATAGATGTATCCTATATACTATATGATATGTGGGTGCTATTATATATATGGATATATATAAATGTGTGGTATACCCATAGTTAGCTCATAGGTTATGTATATTCCATATTATATTATAACCATGTCAATGTGTAATATAGGTTAGATATATTGTCATGTGTGTAATGTTATGGTTTGATTTTAGGGCATAATATTGCCTAGTAAGCCTAGATTAGTCTTGTTAGAACCTAGAATGGCTTGTTAGACTAGTTAGACTAGTTTGACTTAGGTTTGACTTGGTTGACCTAGTTTGACTTCTAGGATTGACCAGAGTTGACCAAGAGTTGACTTTGGTCTAGATTGACCTAGATTCATGTAGAACACATTGTAGTACATTTTATTACTATTCTGGACTTGTTGTGACTTGTACTGTTCTAAATAGGAGCCAGACACCACTCTTCGGACAATACTTTCATTTTGGACATTCAGTTAGTAGGCGAGTACATTCTCTGATCTTTTCATACCTGTCTGGACTATATTTTTGCTCTAGATTACTGTACATGAGGCTGACACGTATCTTCACGGATTAGTACTATATGGATCCTTTCTTGAGATGTTATCCCTCTACGGGTGCATCGGGTATTTCATGTTCATGTACTTTATCAGGTGCATCAGGTACTCCTTGTACTCGTACTAGTTCATGTTATTACATGTTCTCATGTGCTTTCATGTGCTTTATCACGTACCTCATGTACTACTCATTACATGAGTTCACGTATCCTTAGCTGTATTCATGTGCTTATAACGTAACTTGAATGGATCCTTGGTATTGATTGGGGCAGGGTGAGTAGAATTGGTTATGTGATTATTATCCCCAGTAGCTGTATAAATGTGCCTCATTATTTGTATTCATGTGCCCCTAAGCCGTTTACATAACCATATTGTACTCTAAATCACGTAGTCACTTACAGTTTCTATTATCATGTATTTACTTTCAGTTACAAAATATCTCCTATTTACTCGTACTTCCATTCAGCACTTCCTGTATTTTACTCTATTGCATGATTTATACTCCTAACCTGCTATGAACTGTTTGAGAGATATGTGCTCGTTTATGTCCTGATTGGACCTGTTAAAAATTTTACAGAGGACGAGGAGGAGGCCTGCTTAGACACTTACTATGGGACAGCCTTAGAGGACACTTGCAATCCGGACTTCCAGTCGAATCCCTTAGCAGTAGAGACAGTTGCTCCATAGTTAGTTTATCTTATATCATAGTATTTGGAGTTGAGTTGTATATACATTTGGGATTTGTATTATGTCTGGATGTTGTGGAGTTTATCATAGACACTTAGCTCTCTCTCTCTACTGTGTTTTCTGTGGATTTGGATCTTGCATCTTTATTATCTATCTATCTTCCTTTCATGTTCTACCTTAGTTGTGATTGAGTTATATTCTGTTATGTCACCCCCATTCGGGGAGTATAACTGTTATTACCTTCAACTGTTAGATGTTGTGACCTAGGACATCATTCTACTGCCGACACTGCGGCGTAGGCTAGACGTACCCACGTCTCGTGCCCTTATTCTAGGATACGGGTCGTGACAGTAACTCGTAATAAAGCTCGATTGGTTGCTCAAGGCTATAACCAAGAGGAAGGCACTGACTACGATGAAACCTATGCTCCGGTTGCTCGTTTTGAGTCCATTCGCATGCTATGTGTCTTTGCTTGCTTTAATGATTTCAAACTCTTTCAAATAGACGTTAAAAGTGCTTTCTTGAACGGTATTATTAAAGAGGAGGTTTATGTTAAGCAACCTCCTGGCTTTGAAGATTTCCAATTTCTTTATCATGTTCTCAAATTACACAAAGCCCTTTATGGCCTCAAACAAGCTCCTCGTGCTTGGTATGAGCGCCTTAGTTCCTTTCTTCTTTCTCACAATTTTTCTAAGGGTAAAGTTGATACTACACTTTTTATTAAATCTCTTAATGACACTCTTCTGTTAGTCCAAATTTATGTTGATGATATTATCTTTGGTTCCACTAACAATAAACTATGCGTAGAATTTGCTAAAGTTTTGCAGGACGAATTTAAAATGAGCATGATAGGAGAACTATCCTTCTTCTTGGGTCTACAAATCAAGCAAGGTCCTAAAGGAACCTTCATCAATCAAGCTAAATATACAAAGGATCTTCTCAAACGTTTCGAACTTGATTCTTCCAAATCAAGGAGAACTCCTACGGCAACAACAACAAAACTTGATAATGATGAAGATGGCATCTCGGTCGACATTCGTAAGTATCAAGGTATAATCGATAGCTTACTCTATTTAACTGCTAGTCGTCCCGATATTATGTTAGTGTATGTCTTTGTGCATGATACCAAGCTAATCCAAAATAATCTCACTTATGTGCCGTTAAGCGCATTTTTGGGTATCTCAAAGGCACCATCAACATGGGTCTTTGGTATCTAAAATCCTCATCCTTTGAGCTTATCGGCTACTCGGATGCAGATTTTGTCGGATGCAAAATCGACCGAAAAAGCACTAGCGGCACATGTCAATTCCTTGAAAAATCTTTGGTATCCTGGTTTAGCAAGAAATAAAACTCTATTGCTCTTTCCAACACTGAGGCCGAATATATAGCGGTTGGTTGTTGTTGTGCACAAATTCTTTGGATGTCACAAACACTTGTAGATTATGGTATTTCTTCTACTTGTACTTATATTAAATGTGATAACAGTAGCTCTATCAATCTCACAAAAATATAATTTGTCACTCACGCACGAAGGATATTGTGCTTAGACACCATTTTCTTCGTGATCATCAACAAAATGGAGATATTCATCTTGATTTTATTGACACTACTTATCAATTAGCTGACATCTTCACGAAGCCCCACACGGAGGATCGTTTCGCTTTTCCTTGCTAAGAGTTAGGCATTATCAATCTTGAGTTCTAGTTCATTACTTGAACGGCATACCGACGGTATACCGACGGCCTACCAATTTTTCTTCAGAATTATGTTCTGTGAACAAAATCGGCATATCGTCGGGATCCACCAGTATGCCGCCGGCATGCCGTCTGTGGCAGAGTGAAACAGATCAACATACTTCTTTCAAAGAGGGGCCCACCATATCCTTTTCCCTCCTATCTCTCTATCTTTTAAAATCTTTCTCATAACCTCCTATCACATCATATCCCCTCTTCATTTAAATTCTCTCAAATCTTTTCAACTCCTTCCTTTTTTCAAAACATCCCTCACATCACTTCTCATTTAATATTCTCCCCTTTTCAAAACCCCCCATTAACTCCTTATTCATCTCTCTTTTCAAAAACCCCCTTTTTTATTATCCATCCGTTCACCACTTCTCTCCTCTCTTTAAAACCCTTCTTCCTTCTCTTATTCTTCCTCCATACCAATTTCCTCCTCTCCACTTCTCTTCTCTACATAGCCCACGCCAAACGTGCCCGCTCTCTCTCTTCCACTTCCAACCCCTTCACACAGTACCCCTTCCTAACGGTGGTTACGATCCAAAGATCTTCAAATTCCATCTTGCTGCGGATGCCTGGTTCCACTACTTTGCTGACCATGCCGTATACAAAGGGAAGGCAATCAACTGGAACCTCTTCTCCGGTCATCTATCTCTCTTTGAGACCGCTGGCCTTTCCACTCTTCTCCGTCTCCAAGTTCCCGTCTATCCGGCGGCGGTCAGACTCTTCTACAGCAATCTGGTGCCAGACTTGGCCAACAACTCTCCAGAGACTCTTGTCAATGACCGTCACATTCGTCTCACTGCCCGCAATATTACAGAGATTCTCGAGATCCCTAATCACGGGGATGCACTCCCGACTTTGGCCGGTCTATATCCTACCGCTGAAGTATCCTTCGACGAGTTCTGTGCCATCATCTGCAAGGGACCTAACCCTCCAGCCATTCTTGCCCTCTCTAAGCAGCTGGAACCCTTCTACTATGAGCTACATCGCATCATTTGCCACACCCTGTACCCCAAGTCTGGCAACTATGATGCCATCACCAACGATGCTCTGGTCTGCATGTACTACTTGTACTCCAAGAAAACCTGGTCCTTTGCTAAAACTCTGCTGAATGCCTTCTCATCCATCCACTCATCGGGAAGGCAAGCCCTCAACTACGGCATATTTATCACTCTGATTCTTGAGGCTAAGGGTGTCGACCTCTCTCTTTGCCAGTCGGACGGTGTTCCAACCTTCCTGACCTTATCCCGCTCTGCATCTGGTGCTTCAACCTCTTGTGCTTCAGCTTCTCAGGAGCCACAACCTATTCCACCTGTTGTAGCACCATTTGATCCTCCTTTCTCTGCCCGATTCATGCCTCTGATCCAGCAACACTTTGATATGCGCATGGCTTAGGCGGGGGAGCAGATGAGGACCAATACCCGTGGCCTTGGCAATCTGATTCAGAGCCGCTTTCATTACCAAGCCTACTTCATTCAGCGGACTTTTCAAGATCGCAATGCATTTCTAGATCTTGATCTTCAGGATCCCCACATTCAAGGATCACGATTCTCTGACCCCAATGCCTATGGGTTCATGTATTCCGATGGCGTTGATCCTTTTGGTGCATTTTACGGGACTCTGGGTGATGGTGGTGATGATCCAGCAGATCAGTAGCTTCTGGCCTCCTTCTGTGTTTGGTCCATATGTGGTGTCTGTTCCCAGTATATTTTTTGAGATCCTACGGGGAGTAGTGTTTTTTATGTTTTCAGTGTGTTTTCAGTATGTTCCCAGTATGTCTGTTCCCAGTATGTTTTCAGTATTTTTTTTAAAGTTTGTCAAGCATGATATCTTCTCTTTATTTATATTTATACATGCTTTGGGTCTTCTGTCGATATTGTTTTATTTCACACTTTCTTTTACCATCTTTGATCAAGTGACAAAGGGGAAGAAAACGTATTGAGGGGGATTAGTCTACCTACGGGGGAGACACTCCCTAAAAGATGCTATCTTCCGTTTTTTGTCAATTATCAAAATAGGAAAGATTATTGGCACATTTATTTTGATAACAATAACAGCATCTTCGTGGTTTAGTTTTCTTTATATTTCAGCAAACAAATATTCACTAAATCCTTCCAAAGCCTGCTAAGAGATCCTTTTATTTAAGCTGCTCTTCAAATGGAAGTCTGATGAAGTCTCCTAAAAATCAAGACTGAAGAAAAGACCAACGTACACTCAAAGACTGCTTTCAAATGTTCCAAGATTTCGAGTCTGTACAAGGTTTAGGATTTTTCATGTAACACCTAAGGTGGATGACAAAACCTAAGCCTCCCTTCTGCCTTTTCACTCAAAAATCAATGTCTACAGAAACAGCATACCGACAGTATACCGCAATGTACCGATGGTATACCATTTCTGAGCAAGAAATATGTTCTGTGACAAAATTCGGCACATCGACGGTATACCTTAGTGTATCGACGATATACCATTTCTGAGCAAAAAATACGTTATATGACGAAATTCAGCATGCTGACGGTATACCGCAATGTACCGACGGTATACCTTTTCTGAGCAAAAAATATGTTCTGTGACGAAACTCGGCATACCGACAGCAGACTACAGTACACCGACGATATACCTTTTTGTGAGCCAAAAATATGTTCTGTGACGAAAGTCGGCGTACCGACGGTATACCGCATCATACCGCCAGTATTTCAATCTCAACATTTTGAGTTTTTGAATGGATAAGATGCTAGCATTAAATGCTTCCAACGGCTAGATTTATTACCGTTACTGTTCAGAATGGCATGCCGACGGAATGCCGGTCCATACCGACGGTATTCCGTCAGCACTAAGTTTTAGATCATTAAATGCTTTGTTCTCTTGGTTCTCTATAAAAAGTGATTGTGTCTTCTCCTTAAAGACTGACCACTTGAGCCATAAATTTTCTCAACAACCAAGAGCCCTCACCATTACTACTCTACCCAAAGCTTTCATTTGTCATCCAACCCAAAAGTGCTAGAGTATTAAAGAGTTGTAATTTCGATCTTCAAGTGTTGTAGAAGATCAAAATCCTCATTTCTCTTTGTGTTGAAGTTGACGAGCCTTCGTAAGAAAACTCATGTGTAGAAGTTGGCGAGTTCTTCGGATAAAGCTCATGTTGAAGTTGGCGAGTTCTTCGGATCCAAATTCATATAGAAGTTGACAAGTCTTCGGATCCAAACTCGTGTGTAACTATTTACTCAAATAGTAGATTTAAGCCGGAGAGAGTTCTGGGACTGGATTGCCTCTAGGGAGGAGACCAGGATACATCGAGTATTTGATTCTCTCTCTCTCTCTCTCTCTCTCTCTCTCTCTCTCTCTCTCTCTCTCTCTCTCTCTCTTTTACTCTCAGTAAAATAGATTTAAATTGTTAGTAATTATTTCATTACCCTATTCACCCCCCTCTAGGGTTCTACAACTTAGAGAGGGTGACATGTATCCTTCACATGCCAATCGTTGGATTATCATAGAAATGTGTGCATGCACACTTCCCTAGACAATAATTTCAAAGGAACTTGGCCAATCCAGATGGCGGGTGCGATGATGGATACTCTCACGCTTAAATTTGAACTCTCTGTCACACGTAAATTTGTACTCTTTGGCATGGTCTGGAGTCTGGACTTGCTCATATATTTATTTGATGGAATGCTCGATATAAGAAAACTAAGATTTTGATGAAGCAATCTTTTAGGACAATATAGGGTGTTTGATTGCATCTCGTTTCCGATTGAGCCTTCAAAAGTGGGTGACAATGGTGTTGGTAATTTAGTCCCACATCGGGTAAGATGTGGGATCATGAGAAGTAGATAATTAGAATTAGTTCAGGTCTTACATGAGAATCTTTTTTAAGGCATATGGGCCCAACTGAATATCGCACCTCATGGGCCAACTCTTGTTTGGGTCACGCTGTGTTTCCAACAAATGATATCAGAGCTCATAGTTACGGGGCTGGTTTGGACGGCTCTAATTGGTTCGAGATAGACAATGATGAACGTTCATGCGTATACATGGATATACGGACTCTCTTCTCGAGGTAGAGTTAGGAGCATATGCAACTACACTGATTGGCTTAAAAGGTGGATTTGATGCGTCCAAGGTGGAGCAAGATGTTGTGGTTGACACACAATGTTGGTGTGGATCAACGTGTCGGTTTGGTTCTATAATCGAACAGATCGAGATGACAATATGTTAGATCTCATGTGTGCTCAGTTGACAGGAACGAATAAAAGATAGCAAGAATGTTAAGATTGTTCAGCTGGCGGGAACAAAAAAGGTAGCAGAAATGCTAAGGTTGTTTGGTTGGCGGGAACGAACAAAATGTAGCAGAGGTGCTAAAGTTGTTTGGCTAGCGAAAACGGACAAATGTAGCAAGGGTACTAAGGTTATTCGACTAGCGAAAACGAGTTAGGGTAAAAATTATTGGAATATATCTCATTTTCGGTTGAGCCCTCAAAAGAGGGTGATAACGGCGTTGGTAATTTAGTCCCACATCGGATAGAAGATGGAATTATAAGGTGTATATAATTGGAATTGGTTCAAATTTTATATGAAAAATTCTCTTTTAAAACATATGAGCTTAATTTAATATCGTACCTCATGAACCAATTTCGATTGGATCACACCACTTTCTAACAGAGGGGACGCCTTTGTTGATATTGAGATGCGGTGGAGGTCACTGTGGCTCGCTTATAGTTGAACTCTTTCTCATGTTCTTAGAGCATCTCCAACCCTATTGTCTTGTTAAGTGTTGTGAGTCTTAGGTGGCTCCTATGTGGCATGAGCCACATGACAATGTCTTGTTTATGTGGCAAAATTATATCTCAAAAGACAATGAGATAAAAAAAAACTATCTCCAATGCAAAAGTATTGAGGAGACAATAAAAATTATTTTTTCCAACTTCCAAGACAACTTTTAAGACAACTACTCATCTTCTTTCTTTTTTTCTAATATTTTTTATTCATAATTGATGACATGGAAGAGAAGACATTGTCAAGTTCATTGTCTAGATCAAGACAATCAACTTCATAATGTCTTCTTTAATTTTTGCCACATAAGCTTCACAATTGACTTGACAATTGCATTGGAGAAGAACTTTTGAATAAAATTTTGTCATTCCTATGTGGCAACAACTTTTTTCCAAAGTCACAATAGGGTTGGAGATGCTCTTATGCTGAATGTTTTTGATAAAATGTCCTAGAGAACATTTAGAAAGTTCCTTCTTTATGAATTGGGATTTGTGAATATGATGATTTGTCAATTTGCTTCATTTCTCTGTACCTCTGTTCTCTTCAATTGAAAATGATATACGCAACACGTGTGTCCCGACACATAATGTATTTATGGTCTTGACCTATTCTGTCTTTTTATATCTTTATTCTTGATTTACCAAGTTTTCTAATATTTGTCTTCTCGAGTCGCTACAAATAGTTACTATAAATGAAAAAAAACTCTCATGTGGATACTATATTGGTTATACTCCAAATTCTGAAATTGTAACTGGTATGTACAAATATAAAAAAAATATTTTTTTTTTAACTACTCTAAAAAAATAAGATTTTTTTTTTTTTTACTTTCTAACAATATGTTTGGAAATTTTGGGAGTAAGCGGAAGGAAAATTTGAGAGGAACGGAGATGAAGGGGAAACAAAATTAATGGCTAAATTGTACTTTGATACCCTCAACTATTCCGCTTTTTCAAGTTGATACCATAAATTTTTTTACTCAACAACTTAATACCTCAACTATTATTTTTTTTCAACTTGATACCTAAATTTTAAAAAAATTTCCAAAATGTCCTTATCCCTTTCCTCTCCCCTTCTTCCCCCCCCCCCTCCCCCACTCCGGCGACCACCTCCCTCCCTTCCCTCTCCGGCGACCACCCCCCCCCCCACGGCGGCGACCCCCCCCCCCCCCCCCCCCCCCGCCCCTCCCTCTCCGGCGATGGTGGAGTCGGAAAAGGAGGGCAGCGGGAGAGGGAGGGGAGGGAGCGGGAGGGGGGTGTGCGGGTGGCCGGTGGGTGGGGGGGAGGGGGAGGGTGCAGGCCAGGCGGGGCGGGAGGGGGGGGAGGGGCGGAGGTGGAGGGTGCAGGTGGGGCGGGAGGGGGGGGAGGTGCAGAGGGTGCGGATGGGGCGGCGGGGAGAGGGACGGGGGCGGGGGTGGTGGCCGGAAGGGGGGGGGGGGGGGGGCTGGAGGGGGGAGAGGTTGCGTGGTAGTTTTAATTTTTAGGTAAGGGCATTATTGTCCAAAAAAATTTAGGGTATCAAGTTGAAAAAAAATAGTTGAGGTATCAACTTGAAAAAGCGGAATAGTTGAGGGTATCAAAGTGCAATTAAGCCAAAATTAATTTTACCTCTTCGTCTTTGGATGACAAAAAAGTATGAAATGAAAAAAGTAAAAAATTAACTTTTAATTTTACCAAAATTCCTTCAATAAAAAGATAACATAAGAAAAAATAAAGAATTAATTGAGGGATAATTGGATAAATTCTATAACAATTCTCTTATGTGTGTTCATTTTTCTTCCATTTCTTAGAAATTTTTTTTTCTAGGAGGGGTCTACATAATTTTTTTTTCTCAAATTCCTCTCCTCAACTTTCTTTCCCCCTTTCCCAAACATCATAAGTTTTAATTTTTCTCCAACTTTTTTTTTTCAATTTTTTCTTTCCCTCCTATTTTTCCTTCTCCTCGAACATAGTGTAAGGATGATGTTATTGCAGTTTCTAAAAAATAGGAAGACCGAAATCTAAAAGTAGAATTTTCTTGTTAATAAATTATACAAATGTTAAAAATTTTGGGAGCTACTGATTTTTTGTGTGTTGTGCAACCGCACATCTTGCACATGCTAAAAATGGCCTTGATTCCAAATGTCACCGAATTAGGGTTTAACAAGTACCACTTCCCTCCATCTACCATGCCTAATCCCACAATAGTCCAGGCATGAATTACATTTTGCAGATTGTGCAATATTTCAACCACTTTCTTCTCTACAGCATCTCTGTTTGTTTTCTTCCTTAACCTCCAAATGGAAGACACAAGTACTGCTACTTGGTCAGTAACCTGATCACTTGGCTCAAGCAACAAATGCCAAGAATAATGATATTTGTCACTCCAAATTGTACCTCTAAACCATTTCACTTTATGTGACAGCTGACGTAGCATGTTGATTTGGCAGCTGACGTGGCAAAATTTAAAATTAAAATTAAAATTAATGTTAACATTAACATTAAAATTAATATTAACGTTAACATTAACAATAATATTAATATTAACATTAACAATAAATTAATATTAACATTAATATTAACATTAATTAATATTAATATTAATGTTAACATTAAATTAACATTAATTAATATTAACAAATTAAAATTAATATTAACATTAATATTCAATTAACATTAATATTAACATTAAATTAACAAGGACAAAATTGGTAATTAACTTTTTGGGTTAAAATTTATCATGTCATCGGCCATGTCAGATGACACATAATATTATTTAACATGCCACGTCAGCTGCCACATAAGGAGGGATGTATTTGAGGGACAATTTGAAGGTACGAATAGCATTACTCAAATGCCAATATTGTTGGCCCATTGGTCATGGTCAAACTGATTTTAATAATTGATCAAACTCTGTCTGGATATATGAAGCTAGTCATGATGTATCGGACTCTTGGACATGATCATTAACAGCTATCTATACAGTTCAAGACCGAAGCGATGTTTGCCTGTTCGAGTCTGTATTTATTCAAGCAATATATTTTTCATTTTATTGAGTCTAGGAATACGTTGTATACCGAGTCGTACTGGCAAATAGGCTATTCTAAAATATTTTCAAAATACTTTTAAAATGTCCTTTGTTTTGAAAAACATTCGTTTAAACAAAAGCTTCAAAAAGGTTTTCAAAAATCATCAAAAACTAATTTTTAAAAACCTAACCTAACCCTGACAGAACTCGGCCAGAGTTCGGCCAGAGTTCGGTTGGTAGCCGTTTTGATTTTTGAATTCTTCTGAACTTGGTCCTCCTGCAGTTGCGGATTTGACCGAGATTTTCTCATCGAGTTCTGCCCGAATTCTGCCAGAATTCTGTCTTTGGAATTCCTATAGATAGAGAAGGATTTCGATCATTTCAATTCACTCATTCACTTTCAATCTTCTCTTTATCTAAAGCTTTCAGTCTTCCAAAGAGTTTTTCTTGAGCTTTAAATTTCAGATCCCAAGCCAATTACAATCCTCTAGTCGATTTGCCAGTGCGGTGCGGTCTAAAAGTTTCTGAGAGATTGTAATCAGAAGGCTTGATTGAAGAATACCTCTTCACATTTGAAGTTGGACGAGTTCTTCGTATATATCAAAGCTCGCGTTGTAGAAGTTGCAAGGACTTCGTAAGAAAACTTACGGTTTTGCCAATAGTAGATTCAACTGGTAGCAAGAGTTCTACCGACTGGATTAGTCCTCAACAGAGGGAAACCAGTATACATCGCTGTCTATGCGTTTGCTTTCTTATCTCTGCCTTTACATTACTTAGTTGTGATTATTATTCTGTGATCTTGCTGCTAACATTTTTTAATTAGCATATTTCCGCTGCCAACTCTATTCACCCCCCTCTAGAGTATGGCTTTACGATTTCGTTCCTACAATTGGTATCAAAGCGGGTGTTACAGGTAAAGCAAGGTAACATTGCAATTATTTATTCATTGTTATATAGATCACAGCATAACACATAGCAACTGTGAAATTCATAAGTGAAGGCCAGGCCACAAACAGACCTCCACTGTTTAATGGTACGAACTATACCTATTGGAAAACACGGATGAGTTTCTTCTTGAATCCACTTGATTTTGATTTATGGTCTATTGTCATTGATGGCTATCAAAAGCCACCTCGTATAAATGTTGATGGAGTTTTAGTTGAAAAATCCCATAGCAGATATACAGAGGAGCCAGTCTTGACGCTCGTGCTATTAACGCTCTATTTTGTGCTTTAGACAGAATTGAATTTAACAGGGTGTCTATCTGCATAACGGCTAATGAAGTGTGGAAGCTACTTGAAGTCACACATGAAGGCACGACTCAAGTCAAAGAATCAAAAGTCAGCAGACTTACTCAAGAGTATGAGGTGTTCAAAATGAAGCCCAACGAAACAGTTACTCAGATGATCGAAAGATTCTTGGATATTGTAAATCCTTTGTCATCCCTAGGTAAAGAGTACAGTAACCATGAAAAGATTCGCAAACTCCTGCGAGCACTTACCAAGAACTGGATTCCAAAGGCTACTGCGATCATTGAAGGGAACGACTTCACAACTATGTCCCTCGAAGTACTCATGGGTAAGCTACTCACTCATGAACTGGAGCTACAAGATTTTGAAGAGCCTGCACCAAAGGAGAAGACGATCGCTTTCAAGGCTCAGCACAGAAAAGCTGCTGAAGGTGACTCAGACAGCAGTGAATCCGATGCTGAAGATCAAGCACTCCTAGCAAGGAAATTCAAGAGATTCTTGAGACATGAAAAGAGAGCCAAAGAAAACAACAGCAGCAACAACTGGTATCAAGATGATGCTGTCTTCTATGGCTGCAAGAAGAAGGGACACATGAAGAAGGACTGTCCTACAAACTCATCATCAAGCAAGAAGAGCAACAGGTATAAAAAAGGGAACCTGAAGAGATCCACATCACGGAAGTATGCCAATACCAGTATTTGGCATGAAAGTGAAGCCAGCGACTCAGAAGACGAACAATCAGAAGACGCTGCAAACGTATGCTTTATGGCATCCGATCAGGTACCTACTGAACCTGTAGTTGATACTTATGATGACTTCACCTTTGAGCAATTAGGAGATGCCTTCAGTGAACTGATGTGTGATTACAGGAAACTGCGTAGCAAATATCAGACCTCTAAGAAGGTACTCAAAGAGTACAAAGGTGAAATAGGTAGACTTATCGACCTACTAGCTGAGGTTAGAAATAATGTTAGTGAGTCTGGTGAGCTTTCCTCTATTAAGCTCTTATTACACGAGACTGCCAAGTCATTTGAAGAGAAAGACAAAGTTATTGACCAACTCAAGGAAGAACTTTCTAAAGAGAAAAAAAGTCTTCAAAGTGCACAAATCAGAATGGAAACACTCACTTCTGATTATACTAAGTTGTATGAAACTTCCAAAAGATTAGAAATTAGGTTAGGAAAACAGCCTGAGTCTGCTGCTTCCTTCCCTAACACGTGTCACTTACCGAAAAATCGGAACATTCCCAAACCAAGCACTGTCAGACCTAACCCTATCAAACCTTTACCCCAAAAGGTTAAGTCCAAACAGGATTACAGGCATGCTTTTTTCTATACTAGAAAACCTAAACCTACCAACCATGCACACCACTCAGCTTTCAACACTCGACATGCACAATGTCATTATTGTGGCCTCATTGGTCATATTTTATCTGCATGTAGAATCAGAAAGCTTGTTGATTTAAATATTTATGCTTGGATACCAAATGCTAACATTTCAGGACCCTACAAGAAATGGGTACCAAAAGTTTTATCTGCAAACTGTTTTGTAGGTGGAACACCTTTCACATGCTAGAAGCAAATGGATCCTCGACAGCGGTTGTTCACGGCATATGACCGGTGACGCTACACTATTTGCAACACTGTCGAAGAAAAAGAAGGAAGGCTATGTCTCCTTCGGTAATAACTTGAAAGGATATATTATTGGTATCGGTGATGTTGGTAAGTCTCCCTATCCTGTGATTAAGGATGTCTGTCTGGTTACCGAGTTGAAACATAATCTACTCAGCGTAAGTCATCTAGCTGATCATGGTTATGGCATCAACTTTGGCAAAGACAAATGTACTATAGTTGATAGCTCAACTGGTAGTACTTTCTTTGAAGGTATCAGGGAAGACAACATATATGTTTTTTATTTGTTGGAAGAAACTAATATTTCAGGTAGATACTTAATGGCTAAAAGTGATGAGAGTCATCTGTGGCACATGAGACTCGGTCACGCAAATATGGATACAATATCAAGATTATCGACAAAGAAGCTAGTACGCGGTTTACCGGACATAACATTCAAAAAGGATTCGGTATACAGCCAATGTGAAAAGAACAAAGCTACCAGATCCACATTCAAGTCAGTAAACGCAGTATGTACTTCTAGACCTCTACAATTGCTTCATATGGACTTATTTGGTCCTAGCAGAGTTGCTAGCCTCGGAGGTAAACTTTATGCTTTTGTAATTGTAGATGATTTCTCTAGATACACGTGGGTATACTTCTTGACACGCAAGAATGATGCATTGTCCGAATTTGTCGCCTTTTGCAAGAAAGTACAAAATGAAAAAGGTTACATGATCACTCGTATTAGTAGCGATCATGGTGGCGAATTCGAGAATGCAGAGTTTGAGCAATTTTGTGACACACACGATTTTGTACACGAGTTCTCCTGCCCTAGGACTCCACAACAAAATGGAGTTGTGGAACGTAAGAACAGAACTCTATCCGAAATGGCCAGAGTAATGTTAAACCAGTTTAGTCTACCCAAATATTTCTGGGCTGAAGCTGTCAATACATCTTGTTTTGTTCTCAATAGAGTTCTAACTCGACCCAAATCGAAGAAGACTCCATTTGAGTTATGGTTTGATAGAATTCCATCTGTTTCATATTTTAGAATATTTGGTTGTAAATGTTTTATTCTTAATACAAAAGACAATTTGGGAAAGTTTGACGAAAAGGCCGATGAAGGTATATTTTTAGGTTATGCGGCCAAGAGCAAAGGATACAGAGTCTTCAACAAACGAACCATGATCATCGAAGAGTCAATCAACGTCACTTTTGATGAACTGAATCAAATGACTATCGATGATAATGACGAAGATCCGACTGTACCAAGCTCAACAACAACTGATTCTCAACCAAGCTTGGCACTAGTTGATCCTCCTAGAGAAGATCCAGGAACCAGCTACCTTCAGAGTCTGCCGAAAAGATTAAAATTTACGGCTGATCATCCAAAAGATTTGGTAATTGGTGACATTACCAAAGGTGTAAGTACTCGTACATCCAGTAGAGATATAGTTTCTAGTGTTGCATTTATTTCACAGCTAGAACCCAAAACTATTGATGAAGCATGTAGTGATAGTTTTTGGATAGATGCTATGCAAGAGGAATTAAACCAATTTGAACGGAATCAAGTTTGGGAACTTGTTCCCAAGCCTATTGATCGTCCGGTCATTGGCACCCGTTGGGTATTCCGAAATAAACTGAATGAGAATGGTTTAGTGACTCGTAATAAGGCTCGACTCGTAGCTCAAGGATACAATCAAGAAGAAGGTATCGACTACGATTAGACTTATGCCCCAGTTGCGAGATTAGAATCCATTTGCATGTTATGTGCATTTGCATGTTTTTATAATTTTAAATTATTTCAAATGGATGTCAAAAGTGATTTTTTAAACGGTTTTATAAAAGAAGAAGTTTTTGTAGCATAACCTCCAGGTTTCACAGATTTTAAAAACTCTGATCATGTTTTCAAGTTGAAGAAAGCTTTATACGGTTTGAAACAAGTCCCTCGTGCTTGGTATGATCATCTAAGATCTTTTCTACTTGACAATGGTTTTTCAAAAGGCAAGGTTGACACTAAACTTTTTATTAAGTCCTTTAATGGTAAGCTTCTTTTAATACAAGTCTATGTTGATAATATCATTTTTGGATCTACTGATGAATCTCTGTGTCAAGAATTTTCTAAGTGTATGCAGAATGAGTTTGAGATGAGCATGATGGGAGAGCTGAAATTCTTTCTTGGACTGCAAATCAAACAAACTGATAATAGGACGTTCATAAATCAAGCCAAGTACACAAAAGATTTGCTAAAGAAGTTTGATCTGGACAATGTCAAACCTATTGGCACTCCGATGGCAACTTCAACAAAACTTGATATTGATGAACAAGACAAGACGGTCGACACACGTTAGTTTCGAGGTATGATCGGTAGTTTACTTTATTTAATTGCTAATCGTCCAGATATAATGTTTAGTGTTTGTCTGTGTGCACGTTTTCAAGCTAATCCAAAGAAATCACATCTGTGCGCAGTTAAGCGTATCTTTCGATACCTTAAGGGAACTTCTTCTGTTGGCTTGTGGTATCCCAAAACTAAGTCCTTTGACCTTATTGGTTATTCGGATGCAGATTTTGCCGGATGCAAAGTCGATAGAAAAAGTACCAGTGGCACATGTCATTTCTTAGGCAAGGCTTTAGTCTCATGGTTTAGTAAAAAGCAAAATTCTGTAGCCCTATCAACAACAGAGGCTGAGTATATCGCCGCAGGACGTTGTTGTCCTCAGATTTTATGGATGAAATAAACCTTGGAAGACTATGATTTATTTTATACACATATTCACATTTTCTGTGATAACACGAGCACTATAAATTTGACTAAGAATCATGTATGTCATTCTCGTACAAAACATATCGAGATTAGACATCATTTTCTTAGAGATCATCATCAAAATGGAGATATTGACCTTGTATACATAGATACTGAGAATCAATTAGCTGACATTTTCACAAAACCTCTAGCAGAAGATCGTTTCAGTTATTTACGTCGAGAATTAGGAATTTTGGACGTCAATAATATTAATTGATTTTATTTTATGATTTTATTTCAATATGCAAAAACTGTGTTAGAGACAAGCCAATAAAGAGTCTGTCTGTCATCACAACTACGGTTGAAGCGAAGCGGTACTTAAGAGTTCCCCGGTGAACCTCCGTCAGCTGGAACAGTACTCCTACAGCTAATCTAAAACAGTCGTTGTGTAATGATATTTAATCTATAAAATAATATTAATTATGTTAATTGAAGGTTGAAACTACTAATCTTTGAATTAAATATTTAAAATGAGCCAAAGAAAAGGAAACCAAATCCAGGCGAATTCGGCCAGACTTCGGACCGAATTCGGCCCGAGTTCGGTTGAAGGTATCAGGTTATATAACCAGAATCCGAGAGCCTTTCTTCCTCATTGCTTCCAAACCACATCAACAACAGCAGCAGCCGCGCGAGAGAACCCCCATACCCTAGTTCTTCACCACCCCTTCTCTTCCAATCCAAGTGGTGAAATCAATCCAAACTTTGAATTCGTGCGAAGTTCGTCATTCTCTACAACATATTTGAATCTCGGGAGGTATAAATCCTTATTTCCCCTCCTTTCAATTTTGTGCTATTTAATTTTATTGCACAAATGGCACCTAAGGGATTTAACCCCTTCAAGAGGAAGAAGACAACCAACCCAAGTGAGGAAGGTTCATCTTCGAATCCACCCACGAATTTCCCCTTTTTGCCAGTCCAATCTAGCGATGGCGCCTTCGACGGGTTTTACTTTCAAACCCTAGATCAAGCCCTACTATGGTATGGAGACTTCTCCATGAGATCCATATGCACAGGCGCTCCCATCAAGTGGATTGTGATTCGAGAACACCGCCCTTTCTTTGAGGCATTAGGGTTACAATATTTTGTTAAACTCTATTTTTCCGTAGCAACTAATGCCATTAGACTACTGCAATATCATATTAAACACGTTTGACGTAAGTACACGTGTTGGAGGATTAGATATCAATTTCAATGATATTCTCTTAGCGGAGATCCTTGGTATACCCAACGAAGGTGAACCGCTTGTTGATATCACTGAGTTTGATTTCTCCGAAGGCACGACACTTACTAGTTTCAAAGCGGAACTCTGTGCACCTGATAGAGTTCGCTCTGGAAAGTTCAAGGCAAACAACTTGAACTTGTTTAATTATGAATTGCACCGTATCATTTACTCCACTCTCCTTCCGAAATCTACTTCGAAGGATGATGTCACGTCTCTTGAATTATCTGCTATGTATCACATTCTTAAGGGTATTACATTTTCTGCCCCTAAGACCATTATTCAGATGATGGGACGTTGTCGTGCAAGAGATAAAAATCTCTCTTATGCGATGATTCTCCCACGCATCTTCTAGCGTTTCGATATTGACTTATCTACTTGTGCTCAAGACCCTGAGCCCAAGGTTCTCAAGTTATCTCGTCGCAGTATGACTGCTTCTGCTCCTCCTACTGCTCCTGCTACTGCTCCACCTCCTCCACCTCCTCAGTAGTATGCTATGACTTTTGAGGGCATACACTAGCACATTTCAGATTTGCACGTCTCGATGACGGACATGGCTTGCGAACGTGAGTACCGCGATATCACTCCTTATCAGGCGATTGCAAATTCTCTTGTTGATCTTCGTTTCGCCCAGACTGGACATTCTGCCGGTTCCATTCCTAGAGATCCAGCTTTCTCTGGTTACCGCTGTGAGGATGAGGCTGTTCATGCCTACTTTCAGCCTGGTAACGCATATGATTGGTACCGTTCTGATCGTGCTCCTCGAGATTATGTTGGTGAGTTTTACACTGGCGCTCCTCCTCACCCTTCTGGAGCGGGCACCTCTGCAGCGGTCCTTCTGGACATGCTGGTCATGATGACGATGATGATGATGATGAGGATTTGTGATATGTTAGTTGATTTGTGAGACTTAGATATTATCTACTGTATACTTGGAAATGCTCCGACATTCCAAGTTTTTATATTTTTTTATATCTTTTTAGACATTATTTCTTTTGAGAACTTGTACTGGATATCTTTATTTCTTTTGGACATCATTTCATGGATTTCGTAGTTTATGGTTCACATCAGTTTATTTACTTAGCATCTTTTTCTGCTTTAGTAACTGCCTGTGAAATAATTCTTTGTTTATTATAAACTGCCTGAGTACAAATACATGCCTGAGATGTCATTTAAATTTTTTTTTACTATTTCTATCATTTATCATGATTATTTTCTTGTGTTTCTTCACTGTTTGTTATTTATGCATTGATTGCGGAAGAGTTTTACTCTTTTGTAATTATTTTGCTAAGTGACAACGGGGGAGAAAAATAAAGATCTAACATTCTTTTGAGAAAATGCAGGACATGAACAATTTTTGATTTTATTTCAAGCTTTAATGTTATATCATTCATAGTTTGTCAATTATCAAAATGGGGGAGATTGTTGGCCCATTGGTCATGGTCAAACTGATTTTAATAATTGATCAAACTCTGTCTGGATATATGAAGCTAGTCAGGATTTATCGGACTCTTGGACATGATCATTAACAGCTATCTACACAGTTCAAGACCGAAGCGATGTTTGCATGTTCGAGTCTGTATTTATTCAAGCAATGTATTTTTCATTTTATTGAGTCTAGGAATACGTTGTACACCGAGTCGTACTAGCAAATAGGCTATTCTAAAATATTTTCAAAATACTTTTAAAATGTCCTTTGTTTTGAAAAACATTCGTTTAAACAAAAGCTTCAAAAAGGTTTTCAAAAAGGTTTTCAAAAATCATCAAAAACTAATTTTTAAAAACCTAACCTAACCCTGACAGAACTCGGCCAGAGTTCGGCCAGAGTTCGGTTGGTAGCCGTTTTGATTTTTGAATTCTTCTGAACTTGGTCCTCCTGTAGTTGCGGATTTGACCGAGATTTTCTCATCGAGTTCTGTCCGAATTCTGCCCGAATTTTGCCAGAATTCTGTCTTTGGAATTCCTATAAATAGAGAAGGATTTCGATCATTTCAATTCTCTCATTCACTTTCAATCTTTTCTTTATCTAAAGCTTTCAGTCTTCCAAAGAGTTTTTCTTGAGCTTTAAATTTCAGATCCCAAGCCAATTACAATCCTCTAGTCGATTTGCCAGTGCGGTGCGGTCTAGAAGTTTCTGAGAGATTGTAATCAGAAGGCTTGATTGAAGAATACCTCTTCACATTTGAAGTTGGACGAGTTCTTCGTATCAAAGCTCGCGTTGTAGAAGTTGCAAGGACTTCGTAAAAAAACTTGCGATTTTGCCAATAGTGGATTCAACTGGTAGCAAGAGTTGTACCGATTGGATTAGTCCTCAACAGAGGAAAACTAGTATACATCGCTGTCTTTGCGTTTGCTTTCTTATCTCTGCCTTTACATTACTTAGTTGTGATTATTATTCTGTGATCTTGCTGGTAACATTTTTTAATTAGCATATTTCCGCTGCCAACTCTATTCACCCCCCCTCTAGAGTATTGTGCTTTACGATTTCGTTCCTACAAATATCTCAGTACCAGCGAAACAAAGCTGGACCAGTGGAACAAAGCTTCAGCTAAAATTCCCAATCAAATCCAGAGCATTTTCACGTACACAAGCAATGTTAACTTAGTGCACATGGATTCAGTGCCGGACTTTAGATTGAGACATGAGACGTACTCTAAAAGTGATATTCTAAAAGCTCAATGTTCATATAATTTTTTTACATCGACAACGATACAATAGTATTGTCAACACAAATTTCAAGAAAGAAAACAATAAAAAGAATTTACGCAGACTAAAACGACTAAAAGGATTAGAGTGAGTCTGCTGTTTTTTTTTCTTCCCAGAATTAGACTTACATTCATTAAATAATATTAAAATAATTGATGCCCTCTAAAATAGGTCTGAGGCAGCCACCTCATGGCTCTTATATCAAGTCTGGGCCTGCATGGATTTTTAAGGATTTTAACTCTATTATATTTCACAATTAATTGACAGAGACATGAGATTGTATATCTTTATCGCACAATAAGGTAAATTAGTTCGAGGCAGACGGGCGGATCTAGGAATTATAATTGGAGTGGGCTACAAAAAATTTGGGTGGGCTGGAAGTAGATAAATTCATATAAAAAAAATTTTAAAAAAAATTATATGGAAAAAAAAAAGTATAAATTTTTTTTGGGGTAGGCTCCAGCCCACCCCAAGGTACCCTTGGATCCGCCCCTGGAGGCAGATACCCTTCAAATTAACCAGATATAGAATAACCTAAGATATTATGTTAGTTGATGATTGAGACTCTAATGTTGATGAAGTCATTTTCGGTTTGGTAAATGTTTGTTCTATAGTAGTTGATGGGTCACTAGCTATTGTCATCACTACATGTTTTCTTAATGCACCTGAAATGTTCAAACAAAGGAAACTATTTCTGAAAGAAAAAAGAAGATATTGCATTTGATTAAGAAGCAGAGCATTTGTTCAATATGTCGAGTTTGATATTTAGGCATAGATAAAGAGGGTGGCAGAGCATTTGTTTAATATGTCCAGAATTCAAGATGTAAGACTAACAATAACAGGCGACATAGTTTTTAGTTCTAATTACAAAGGATCGATTAACTATGAAGAGTTTAATGCTCTATTTCATAGGTAGTTGGGTGCAGCTACCTCTATTTCTTATCTTGTTTTTTAGGATCGCCCTTCTTATCATCCTTCTTCTCCTCTTTCTTCTCTTCCTTGGCTGGTCCGACCGATATTATGTCGATCTTTCCAATCTTCTTCAGCTTCTTGGCAATCGCCACCGTGTCCATCTCGCCTATGATGGTCATCTTTTGCTCGTTCGAGTCGGCCGCTATGGAGTCGATGCCTATCCAAGGTCAACATCAAACGTAAAGAAAGTCTAAATTTAATAGAAAACTGATATATGTACATCTCTATCGAGCACAACACTAATTTTACAAGTAGCAATATAACAAGTTCATAGGTGTAAATTTAAAATAAACCGTCTACTTTGTTCTTCTAATTACTTCTTATATTTAATTAGGTTCAAATTTAATAGAAACGTAATATATGTACATATCTATGGACTATCGAGTATAAAGCACAATACTAGTTTTACAAGTAGCAAAATAGCAAGTTCATATATTCCATTCGACACAAAGATGGCTAGAAAAAATTAACATAAAAAATAAAAACTCAGACCATGTTTAACAACAATTATATTGAAAAAAAGTAGAATATTGAAACTTACCTTCTTCTTTTTTTAATATGAATTTGTTAGATAGAAGAGCATCAAGCCATCAACAGAGAGGGAAGAAGCACATCATAAGCAATTACCAACTCTTGTTTAATTTAGCAAAAATTAAAAGTGTTGTTACTTGAGTAAATCAATCATCATCAAAGGAGGGCAGAGTTAAGTAAAGAAATATATTCAGGTTGAAATGTATCAAGAGTTTAACCTTTTTTTTAACACAGAAATATATCCAGTTTAAATTTGAAATGTTACTTCCTCGGAGTAAAATTATAGGATTGGCCGGGAGGTAACTCCAAAAAAAAAAATCATTTTGAATACAAAGAAGGATTTCTAACTTCTTTGTTTTTGCTCTTTGTTGAAGAGAAGAAAGGAGGATTGATTTATTGGCAGCTAATTGAAAATTGCTATATAGGAAATTGCTCACTAGCTAATAGTACTGTGCTTTGCTAATTGCTATATAGGAAATTGAAGAGGCACTTTAGAGCTGCTTTACTCTATGTATATTGTGCTCTGTTGAAGACTTTCATTGAAAAGACCCGGATAGGCTGTGTACTGAGTACTGTGGTCTGTTGAAGACTCTTCATTGAAGTCTTGAACAGACACGGATAGGACGTAGCATGCAATTATGGGTGCTGTGTGCAGTGTAACAAAATGTGCAGTGTAACAAATTGTGCTCTGCTCTGACCCTACTGAGTTGGTGTGTGTAGAATGTGCCCTGCTCTGTAAAAAAAATCGAAAACTCTGTGGAGTCAGATGAGCCCACATGCCCTCCTATGCGTCCGCCCCTGTCGGTTGCGCCGCCAACCCTCCCCTACCCTCCCCCGCTGCTCCCTCCCTCCCGGCTTCCCCACCCAAGCCACCTCACCCCACTACTGCTCCTTTTGTCGCTGCTATCGTCGCTAGAAAGAGGGAGTGGGGGGTGGGGCGGGGGAGGGGGGGGGGGGGGGGGGGGGGGGGGGGGGTGGAGCCGGAGCAGTGGTAGAGGTGGAGAGAGATGTTGGGTGGGGAAGTAGTAGTTTCGTAATATGTTTTTTTTTTTGGTATTAAGTTGAAAATAATTCAAAAGTTTATGGTACTAAGTTGTACAAAGAAAATTTTAAAATATTAAGTTAAAAAACTAAAATAGTTAAGAGTATAAGTTGAAATTAAGCCAATTTTTTTTATGGCCAGAAGGCATTGTTGTTTCCGTATGTCTATATATATGCATAGAGCTAGATGTAGAGAAGAAGAGATGATGACTTCTCCTAAACTTGTGGAGAAAATAATCCTTTGGAGAAAATCATGATACTTTCTGTAGAGGAGTTTATTCTTATTTATAATTTAGGGGTATTTTGTAAAACCTCCCCTAAATAATGGGCTAATTTGCGAAATACCCCCTAAATATCTCGAATTGGTAAAACCCCCTTTCCGTCAAGACGCTGTTAGTTTTGGGTGACGTGGCAATCCGTGTGTGTTATTAAGTTAAAAAAAAAAGAGACAGACGAAAATACCCCTGCGTAGAGAGTCCACGTCCCTCTTCTCCGACGGGTACTTGATCGGCTTCGCCGCGTACTTGGGGAAGAAGAGTATCGTAGGGAAGCTCCCGAGCTGCCCGGCCAGTACGTGGACGTACAGCCTCGCGAGCCCGAAATCTCCGAGCCACACACGGATTTTTACTTACAAGAACATTTTTCAGACAGAGCTTCTTCTCCTTCTCCTTCTTCTCTTAATCTTCCTACGTAGCACCTCCAGAACGGACTGGGCGGTGCAGTAAGCGATCGCCTGGACCGTGACCATCGGGTTGACGCCGAGCGCCGTGGGGAACACGCTGGCGTCCGCGACGTACAGCCCTTCCACCTCCCACGTCTCCCCGTTCGGGTCCACCGCCGACGTCTCCGGGTCCTTGAGGAAGGCCATCTCGAGGGACTCCCACGGGGAGGGGGGGAGGGGCTTGAGGAGGAAGGGCGAGTGGAGGTGGGAGAAGGCGACGACGGGGGACTTGGTGTCGGCGGAGGGCTCCGATGGGTCGGAGGAGGAGGAGTAGAGCGCAGCCACTCTGGAACTCGAGGGGCTTCTTGATGTCCCTCTTTTGTGGGGGGTCCTCCATAGAGGGATTGGAGGAAGAAGAGAAGCTGCTGAAGAAGCCATGGCTGGGTCTCTTGGAGGAGGAATGGATAGAGTGGACTCAATGGAAAAACCTCAGCAAAATCCTTGTTTTTTTTCCTTTTTTGGAGATGAGAGTTTATATGTAAAAGAAGGTTGACAGCCCGTTCCCCATCTCCCTGCCGCCCGCCTCCCTCACGAACCTCTCGAACTCGTGCGAGCTCGCGGCCTTCACGTCCAGCCTGTCCCCGCTGCGGTGGTGCGTCCCGACCTCCGCCGCGCCCGCCGCGGCCAGTATCCTCAGCGTCCTCTCCGTCCCCCTCCTCAGGCTCTCCTCGTCGGAGCCCTCCATCCGGTAGCTTACGTGCCCGCGGGGGCCCACGGTGCCCGACCCCCGGTCCCGCGCCAGCGTGAACACGTGCGCCGTCTCCGCGAACCGCGCCATGCGCCCCTTGTAGTCGGCGCCCGACGTCCACGGCGTCACCACCGAGAACATGCCCTAATTAGAGAGAGAGAGAATACCCCTGCGTATATTTTTGGGATATTTTGCAAAACCTCCCCTAAATAATGGACTAATTTACAGGGGTATTTTCGTCTAACTTTTATTTTTTTACTTAATAAGACACACGGATTGCCACGTCACCCAAAATCAAACAGCGTCTTGACGGAAAGGGGGTTTTACCAATTCGAGATCTTTAGGGGATATTTCGCAAATTAGCCCATTATTTAGGGGAGGTTTTACAAAATATCCCAATAATTTATAACAGAACCATGATTACAAATATGGGGGTAAAGTGCATTTAAACCCTCCTTAGAGTTGCCTCGTTCGCAAAATAAGACCTTTTAGAAAACTTAAAGCAGTTTGCACCTCCCGCAAACCCTGTTTTGCGCAGAATACCCCTTTCCGTCAAATTGACGTTAGAACAGCCGTTATAGGCCATTTTTTGGATTAAAAAAAAGTGCACTTCCCAAAATACCCCTAATGCTTACATTTGGCTGTTGGCTCTCTTTCATTCTCTATGTATAAGACAATGTTTGTTTGAAACATAAAACCTAAACTTTATATTTTCTATTTTTGACCGGTTGGTTGGAAGAAAAAATAATATATTTTTTTATATTTCTTTTTTTTTTTACTTATTTGCTCTCATTTAATATATTGAAACTTTTTCTTACCTACAGATCTCAAATCCAACTGCAATTTTTTTTTTATATTCTCTTTTTTTTTTTTTTTTACTTATTTGCTCTCATTTAATGTTTGAAACTTTTTTTACTTATTCCTTTTTTTTTCAAGACGTCCAAATAGAAATTATGGAAACCTATTCGTAGATAATCGACAAAGGCGGTGGCAGCCACAGAACCCGGACCATGATTCGACATACATGTTTTGCAATTTATTTTTAGATTTTTGACACGTTTAGTAATATTTAAGTTATTTGTTTAAGTAATACATGTGATGAAAATAAATTTGTACCAAGATTTACAATTTCAGTTAGAATTAATAAATAAATAATTACGATAATAGTCATGACTAATAAATAATTACGATACAAGTTCAGGACTAATCGGACATTTGTTAAAAGATTTTTTTTTCCAGAAAAAATTTAAGATGAAAACCTACTATTTAGATTATAAACATTTATTTTCGAAAATGACGTCAAGCATGAGAATTGATTTTTGTTTAATAATCTTTTTAATATTTTGTTTTTTGTTTCCATTTTTTTATTTCTTATTTCATATTTTTTTTTTCATCTTTTTAATAATCTTTTCTAGAATTAATAAATAAATAATTACGATAATAGTCATGACTAATAAATAATTACGATACAAGTTCAGGACTAACCGGACATTTGTTAAAAGATTTTTTTTTCCAAAAAAAATTTAAGATGAAAACCTACTATTTAGATTATAAACATTTATTTTCGAAAATGACGTCAAGCATGAGAATTGATTTTTGTTTAATAATCTTTTTAATATTTTGTTTTTTGTTTCCATTTATTTAGTTCTTATTTCATATTTTTTTTTCATCTTTTTAATAATCTTTTCTAGTTTTTTAAGAGTGACTTTTATTTTCAAATTTGTATAGTTTTTGTTTTGTCTTTTTGAATTGTTTAAGATTTATCCTCATTTTTTGGTTTTTTGGAATATTTTGTCTATTTTTTATTTTTTTCATATTTTAATAGTATTTTTTGTTTTTTATTTGGTTTTTTTTTCCAGTTTTTCATCATTTCTATTTTTTAAGAATTGATTTTTTTTGTATTTATCAGTTTTATTTTTCCCAAAAATATTTATATATTTGTTAAATAAAAAATAATTTATGACAAAATAATTTTAAATAATATTTATCCATTTTTTTGACGAAACTAACCGTCTTTAACAAGTTAATACTAATTAAAATAATTTTAATAAATAATTTTACTAGCAAAGACCATTTTCTCTTTGTTAATATTTATCCACTTTTTAACAAGTATTTTTGCGTAACCGTTTTTAACAAAATAATTTTAGAACTAACCGTTTTTAACAAGTTAATATTAGATAGCCCAGGGGTAAAATGGTCAAAACAACCCCATTTTAACACCCGTAAACGAAAAAGTTAGCGGAGGGGGTGATTTGAGTATTTTCGTATCTAGTTGGGTTTTTCGGATCAGCGAGTCTTTATTTGCATTTTCGTGCATCTAAGGAGGGTTTAAATGCACTTTACCCCAAATATGGAAAGGTTAAGAAACTCCATGAAACTAAAAATCCAACGTAGTCAAAACTCCAAAAAAGCCATGTGTCCCAGAGTACTATTAGGTCTCGTCTGGTTCGTGGAAAGAAAAAGAAGTCAATTCTTTGCTCTTTCCTTGGGCATAGGAAATTACAATTCCCAGTAATTTTTTTCGGCGTTTGAAAAGACCAGGAATGTAGTCAGAATACATGTATGAAATTGGGAGGAAAAGTGAATCCTTGGGTGATGGGTGAGGGAACCCTTTTTTCTCTCTATTTCCTTTCTTTTGGTAACCATTTTTCTTTCATGCTCCTTTCCTTTGCCACCGAAACATAGAAAATGGATGGATTTTCTTTCTAAGGCCCCGATTCCGAGAACCAAACTTGGCCTTAATGACACAACAGAGTTCGTCTAGTAGGATTGAGAAAGATTGTTTAAGCAAAAACTTATAGGAGACCCTATCTTGAATTCTACTTCCTATCTGAAATTCTGAGGCTTCTCTGAATTATTCATCATATTATTTTTGCTGCTATCACTCAATTTCTTACAAAAATAGAAGTGAACAAAATTCTTTCTTTACAATACAATATAGTTAGTTTACAGTATCGACCGCTACCGATCTGGTATGATCGATACCAATACTGTTTGGCATGTCCCGATCTGATACCGACCAATATCCGATACAGACCGATACCTACATTGGGGGTCTTTCTTCAGGACAATTCGGCAAAGAAAATGGAACACAAAAGACAAATGAACAAGGGTTTAAAGCATAATAAGGTTGTAAATGCATATAAAAGAAGAAAATTTATCTATTGCATGTAAACCAATCGGTAAGGGTGACTACTATTTAATTTATTTTCAAACCTACTAAAAAATAACACTGGAATACTTAAAATTATACCCAAAATGTATAAAATATAATTTTAAAATGTTAATAATTTATTAATAATTATTTGTTTTCCGATACAAAAAAAAATCCGATACTCCGATCCGAAACCGTCGATACTACCGATGTTCGATATCTATACTTATAGAAATGGTCCGATACTGATTCCGATATCGATACTGTGAACCTTATATTGCCACTGCTCCATATTTATGAAGATGAAAAAAAAAAACGTACCTTAGAAAGTATTTGTTCTTCCATTCATTTGTCCTGTCCTTGCCTTGTATCCGCCTTTTTTGTAGGCCTATTGTCTAGTACTAGAAATGGGATACAAGCATTTGGTTTCTAGAAAGGAAAGGTAAGGAAATTAAATCAATTCTTTGCTATTTTCTTTGGAAAATTGCAATTCTCATCATTTCTTTTCCGACATTTGGAAAGGCCATGAATATAGTCAGAATACATCTTTGAACGTAGATAGTTTAGTCCTAAATTTTTATAATAAAATGCAAAAAAATTGGAGGAAAATGATCCTTGGGGTGGGCAGAGGGACCATTTTCTCCCCTATTTTTTCGTTTGAAAACCATTTTCCTTTCGATCTTTCCTTTGGTATCCAAACATAAAAAATGAACGACTTCTTTCCCGAAGACCCTATTCCCCAAACCAAACGTGGGCGTAAGGAATTCCAGACATCCCGTAAAAACAGTATAAACAAAGCAAGTAGATTCATATCGATCATACATAAGATAATTGTTTCTATCACATATTTCAGCACCTTTATACTAACATGATGTTTCAAAAACAAGCAGCAATGTATGCCCATACTAAAAGGGAAGGGGTTCCTCCAGTAATTCTTAACATAAAGTTCCCCCTTCCTAAATAATGGGCTAATCACAAGTTTCTGACAAATAAAAGCAAGAGAGTAGAGAGTACCAAAGATTTCAGCAACAGCTTCTATTGCTTTCTGCTTGGTCTTCTCATCATTCATAGCCAAAAGCTTCAGAACTACCTTTTGCTACACATTGAACGAAGCAAGCAGAATGGCTAAAGACGACAGTAGTTATATAGTAATAGATTGCAGTGTTAGAGCTACATACTTGCACCATTTTGTACAGGGAGGGGGAGAAGAGTGCTAGACCTTCCAAATTCCAAATTGTTGAGAAAAAATGAAGTGGGTGGAGCTGGGAGAGGAAGGGTCTCTCTCGTTCACTATATTTAGTTTATGTTTTGTTGTGTTGTGATGTGATGTTCCAGAGGATCATTGTTAGTATGTATTGCAAGGAGACAAAGTAGAGTGTGACAAGCCAGGTTCATGCATGATAGGTTGTAATTTAGCCAAGAATCTCTTCAATTTCTCTTCTCCAACAAGAATATACAAACAACTGACATGGAAAAAAAGAAGAAAAAAAAGTTTGTGGGATCCAGCGGATAGATATGCTTGAGTCCCAGCATCAAGGTCTGATCCAAATTGAACAAGGGCTGTCACTTTTCGATATTGCGTCAATTTCAGTTTTAAATAACCTCGGATTTGTTTTATTTGTTTTATTTGATTTATAGCTCTTAACTGAACGATAAATTCTACTCGACTGACAGATAAGCCGACATAAATAGCTGGTCAAATTTCGCAATAAAAGAGTTCTGTTTTAAAAAATCTTTCTGGCCATCAGTGGTGGGGAAACAAGATTTGTCGAGCACAACCAAGTACTACCAAGAACGTTCTTACTTCACAGCTATAAATGGTGATAGCGAGAAACTTTCATTTGGTTGTTTCATCATTTGGTAACGCCGTGTTTGGGAACCTACGAGTACGAGGGGAGGGAAAGGAAAATTTGAGAGGAAAAAAAAAAATGGAGAAGAGTAAAATAAAGATAAAATTAATTTTTCCTTCACTTGTTTGGATAAACAAAAAGTAGGGAAAGAAAATTTTAAAAATAATATTTTATTTATTATGTAGAAATATATAATTACCATTTAGTCCTTGATTTTTTTCAAATCATAATTAATAACTACTTTATTGAAGGGTAGTTGGGTAATTTATTTCACAATCCTCTCATCTCTCCATTTTTCTCCCACTTTTGGGAGAAAATTTTTTGAGTGGGACCCACATGAATTTTCCTCCCACATTCATCTCCCTCAATTCCCCTCCCTCTTCCCAAACACCACTACTTTTAATTTTCCTCCAATTTTTTCATCAAAATTTTTCTTCCTCCCATTTTCCTCTCTTCCCAAACAATACCTTATGGTGAGAATTACCGTATGGTATGGTGTCTGTTGAGAAGGACGCGAAACCGTTTTCTCAAACCAAACAAACAGTATCAAAATCCAAAATAGACAGAAAATCAACCGTCAAAATTATACAAAAGTCAAACACAAACAACAATTTTGACGTGAAAAACTTTTACGAAAAAATTTACGCGACGATTGAAGTCAAACCCTGAAAAGCCTCCATTAATGGAATAAAAAGTTTCAGACTCCTTACAAACTTTTCATCGATCCAAACTGAATCACCTGAATTACTTGGACGACCAAAATGGATTACATTTCTGAAGAATAAAAGACAACCAAAAAAATTATTCGAACATGTCCCTCCTTCCATATAAACGTCATTTCCCTTTTTCTCTTATTTAAAAGTTGAAAGCTTTGATATTTCTCCGGTAGATTAGATGATAATTTCAACCCCTAAAATCATAGAAAATGTTGACCGCTGATGTGATTAATGGTGTACATAAACACCCAATTTGAGTTCAGTCCCGACAAGATCGAATTCAGCCAGCATAGTCAGAATAGTTCTGTCTAGGATGCAAAATTATTTTGTTTGAATATGACAGAACTCTGACAGAACTCGGGTAGAACTCAGTCTGTTCTCACCAGAACCTGCTGGATTCGACTTTCGAGCTTTTTTGAGAAATGAATGATGCTCATCGCTTCCAGTGCTTCTCCGACACACAATTAGTGTTCGTCACACTCCGAAATGTTGTCAATATAGGTTGAAAATTCCACCCAATCTCCAACCATGCCGTGAAAGTCTTTATCTTTGAAGTTTTCATATGAAAAGTCTTTATCTTTGAAGTTTTCATATGAAAATTTATGTGCATAGGCCAGTCTTTATCCCCCATGGAATTTAAAAATTTTATCTTTTTGCATTCAACTCCTGTGGCCTGCTTGGCTATGATATTTTTTTTACCGATTTTGAAAGGTTTTTGAATCGATCGTTTATAAAGTATTTTAAAAAATATGTACGCTTGTTAATTTTTTGAGTCAGTGGTTTTGGTCTACTCAAGAGATTTCCAAAATCAATGCAATATAATTTGGGTGTCTTTATAACCACTCTAACTCGAAGTGTTTTGGAGTTTTCTAATTTAATTTTCCATTTATATTCTTATCCATAAAAATAACTACAATTGTTACTATCCTACCATGTTTTTCTTTCTCATATTTGTTTCTCTTGAGGTCCTTGACGGTTACATATTTAAAATGTGAGTATTTTTTAAATTTTGCGGTTGTTTAATGTGGTTGTGAATGATTGCCTTAAAATTTTACGGTCCATTTGATGTGATAGTGAATGTTTTTTTCTCAACATTTATGATTTATTATTTACCAAGCCATTTTTATGCTTGCAAGTTCTATGATTGTATAAGCTATTATTTGCAGGGGCGGATCCAAGGGTCCCTTGGGTTGGGCTGGAGCCCACCAAAAAAAAAATTACATTTTTTTCACATAAATTTTTTTTCGATTTTTTTTTATATGGATTTATCTACTTCTAGCCCACCCAAATTTTTGGTAGCCTACCCCAGTTATAATTTCTGGATCTGTCCCTGATTGTTTGGAAGGATAATGAGATAATCTTTCTTTGGAAGAATTTTTTGTTTATATATGGACGTATAAATAAATTTATTATTTAAATTTTTTTTAGAACAGCTCGTTAATGAATTATCAAGTATGATGCTACTTAAAACCGTAAAATCAGACTCCTCTTAGCTGTTCATGATCGGTACTTTAAAAATATCTTATAACCGTTACCCCAAGCATGCACAATAAAATGTGTTATGATTGTTGTTTAAAGTATTTTGTTTATTGTGGGAGAAACAACAAGGCGCTTCTTATTCGCCAACTTGTCAATTCAAAGTACACGGAGGGTGCCTCGGTGGCACATCTGAACGAGGTTCAGGGTATCATCAATCAGCTGTCTACAATGAAGATGGTGATTGATGATGAGCTTTAAGCCATACTGCTTTTGAGTTCTTTGCCGAAAAGCTGAGAGACATTGGTGGTGTCGGTGAGCAACACCGTACCGGATGAACATCTCACGATGGAGACAGTCAAACATAGCTTGTTGAATGAGGAGATCCGGTGCAACCAAGTTGAATCATCGCAGGAGTCCGCTTTGGTGGTTTCTTACGAAAATGAAAGGCTCAAGTCACATGAGAGAACATGTGAGAGTTCTCGAGATTTTACGACTGTGGACCGCAAGAAGGGCTGTTATTACTGTGGAGAAAGAAATCATATCAAGAGGAACTGCATGAAGCTCAAAGCGGAAAGGCAAAAGACAAGGATGATTAAGAGGATCTTATGGCGTTTGGAGATATCATCATCGCAGCAACCCATGCAGTGGAACCTTATGGCATATGTCATGATGATGATTGGGTCATGGACATAGGAGAATCGTATCACGCCACTCCGCAGAGGAGGATCTTCACATCATACTGCGACGACAATTTTGGACGTGTGAAGATGGACAACAAGGAGATGATTGCAGTTGTAGGCATCGGTGATGTGCACTTGACGACAGAGCTTGATGCAAAGCTCGTTCTCAAGGGTATGCCATGTACCGAGTTTGTGCTACAACTTGGTTTTGATAAGGAGGTGGGTAGATGATGGCTATCGCAGTTTGTTTGGAGACAAATATTGGATGCTTACGAAAGGTTCCCAACAGCTAGCTCGAGTATATTTGTGTTGTGGCATGTACAGGCTCAAGCTGCTGAGTTATACAGGCAGACCACAAATACCGGATGGAGGCTCGATGGGTGTTTGACATGTTGGATAGTCGGGAACTTGCTGATGGGGGTCTTCAAGATGTTTTGAGGGATATGAAGGATTCGATTGGTCGAGACAAAGCAACGAATGATGATGAGTTAAAGATTGAGGGTCGGTCTGTCGATCCCATAACAACTGGTCGGTCTATAGTTGGAGGTTGCTCTACGGATCCGATTTTAATGACGAGTGGTTTGTCAAAGCTTCATAGAGCGACATTGGTTTCAACAGTTCAAAGTCAAGGAGGAGATCAAGTTTTGTATCAAATTCAATCTGAGACAGGTGCATCTCCATTCACACAGTTCAGGGATAGCTGTGGGTCATCGACGACGTGCACATTGCATAATGTTCTTTTGGTGTTATTTGTTAATAAAGTTGCAGGCTTAAGTTTTAAAGACCCAAATAGAGTTTTTTTTCTCCAAAGTTTTAACTTCAAAATTTACTAACTAATAATTTCGCTTTCTGAAGACCTCCCCAATTAATAAAAATATATTTGGTCTATTGCTCTCATATATTAGGTTATTTTGTATCATGCATATATGACTGTGTACTATGATTATCGATAATTCATGGAGTTCATCTTGCAGGGGTTTGGGATATTATTTTCATTTCTTGGAATTATTTTTCTTCTTTGATAAAGGACTTCTAGCATGGGAAATGTAAGTAAGTTTGTTCCTTGTATACATATTATTTCCTCTTCTGATCTATCTATCTGATTATTCAATAAGCTTACTCAATATCTTTCTTTTGTTTGTGTTTTCTCCTTTCAGGGTTCGTAGGACTGAAATGAACCATGCAATTCTTTGCTAAGCCTAAGAACTACAAGGTTCATGCATCATTGAATATCTGTAAGTCATTTCATCACATGGTTGGAGATGCTCTTAGAAATGAGCTCTTTTTCTCAACAAATATGCGCATTGCGCACACATGCAAATATGCACATTGCGCGCACCCCGCGCCAACCGCCGCGCCAACTGCAACGCCATCTGTTGCATCATCTGGCCGCGCCAACAGGCAGTGCCAACTGGCGCACCACTGGGCAACGTCAACTGGCGCGCCACAGGGTAACGCCACTTGGACAGCGCAAAATGCCACATTACTCCTCATGAGCCCGAGTCAGAGTCCGAGTTTGAGCCGAGTGGCTAAGCCCCTACGGGGCTTAGCTCCTATGGAATAACTTCAAAGAGCAAAAAGCATTAAGATTTACCATGGAGTCCTATCCTTACCTCCTAGTAAAATCACCCACATGTCAGGGTGTAACCCGGGCCGGTTCATCCTTAGACCAGTCCGAGCCCGCAGCTAGCCCGGCCCGCCTAAGCCTGCACCTAGCCCGGCCTGCCGTAACCCGAGTGCACTACCGGTCCAGGTTGGGTTCACCAAACCGAGCCCAGGCCCAGCCGGACCGGCCCGGTTTTTTATTTTTTTAGTACAAACGGTAGGCCCGGTCAGCCCGGCCGGTCAGTCCCGTCCGAGCCCGGCCCGTACCGGCCGGCTGAACCGGTTTTTGCTTCTTCTTTTTTAATCTTTGGCCCCCATTTACCAAAATACCCCCATTATATGACCGTTTTATGACCGTTTTAGGGAGTATTTTGGCCATTTTGACCAAAATGACCAAAAACCCTCTACAACAACTCTATTTGGAGGGTGGGGGTCATTTGGCTTCCAAAAATTCCTATAAATTTGTCATTAATCCTATTTTTCAACCACAAACAATTCATTCCATCTCAAAAAAGAAAAATCAAGATCACAAGAAGGTTTCAAGAAAGTTGTCCAAGAATTTCCGGTGATCTACGACTTTCCGATTAAGCAATTTCGGCAATCTACGACTTCCTCCTTCTAATTGTTTCTTTTTTTTATTTACATTTAAGAAATAGTTTTCTTTCCTCCATCTCTCTCATTTTTTTGCGAAAAATTAAGTTTTGATTAATTTATTTTTCGGTATCCTCCATCTTTCTAATTGTTTTTTATTTTTATTTTTCTTTTAAAATGGTCGGACAAGATTCAAACGAAGCTAATGATGCTTATGATATTTATAATAATATTTTTGAGCAAAATCTTATTCCTGATGATTTAGTTGGTTAACCTCCTAAAATTGGTACCAATGTGGCAAATGTTGTAAAGAGAAAGCAAAAATTAAAGATTAAAATTTTTTTTTATTGCTCTTAATGAAACTAAACATGATGGCTCACTTGTTTTAGATCACAAAGGTGAACCAGTTCCGTACGGGACCCAGTGTAAGAAATGTTCCCATATATACAAATGGAAGAGGGGAGGTGGCACGGGCACAATGACAAGACACTACGATACCTGCTACGGCCCGAGCTCAATTCCGACGACCCAAACTCAGATAAGGTTTGGAGGCACTGCGGGTTCTTCGATGAGTACATTTTCCTATTCAGCTGCCCGTCATAAAACTGAATTTACTAAATATATTATTGCTGATGAACTTCCATTCACTTCGGGTGAAAGTGAATCTTTATATGATTATTTCACAATTGCTTTAAATTTCTATTTAGTAAAGTTACTAGAGGCTCTGCTAGAAAAGAGGCTATTAGACTCTTTAAAAAAATGAGAGTTTCTTTAAAAGAAACATTTTTGCATGTTAATAAAATAGCTATTAATTCTGATATTTGGACAAGTAAACAAAATTATACTTATATTTGTATCAGGATACACTACATAGATTTATAATAGATGTTGCAAAAGCGCATCGTCTGTTTAAAAACTTTGGAATTTCCACACACGGGCTCTGCAATTACAAATTATATTTTAAAGCACTTGCGTGAATTTGATATTCACAATAAAATTCAATCTGTATCTTTTGATAATGCTAGTAATAATACTTCTGCTATAAATATATCGTCTTTACTATTTCAGCCTATTTTGGAAGGTAGATTATTGCATGTTAGGTGTGCTTGCCATATTATTAACTTAGTTGTAAAAGAATGTCTTGAATTTTTTAGTACACATTTAGAGACTCTTAGAAATTGTTTACACAACTTGAACACGTCTCAAAGTAAGCAACAAACTTTTAAAAACACATGTACACATTTTAGTATTCGTTTTAGAAGATTTGTTAAGGATGTTCCACATAGATGGAATTCGACATATTTAATGTAGAAATTCGCACTTTCGTTTAAGGATGCTATTACATATTTTTGTAACATGGATCATAATTTTGAATATCAAGTAATTGAAGATAATTGGGTAATTACTACTTCTATATGTGAATTTTTAGAAACTTTTTATAAAGCTACATGTCCTCTTTCTGGTGTTTATTATCCTACTTCTTGTTTAGCTTTACGGGAACTTTATAACATGTCTTACTTGTTTTCTAAATATAGAAAAGTTCAAAATTTTGACTATGTTGTAAAGAGAATGGAAGCTAAATTTACTAAATATTGGGGTGATGTACCTTTTTTTATATGTTTGTCTTCCATTTTTGATTCTACCATCAAATTAGAGGGTGTAGAGGCTTTGTTAGATGACTATGCAGATAACATGGAACTTAATCTTACGGACTTGAAAATGGAAGTAAAGGTAGTTTTGGAAAGATTAGTACTACTTTATGAAGATAATGTTGTGCCGACCCGACCCACTCAAGTTAGCACAAGTAATAGCTCTGGCATATTCGACCACGCCAGTCGTATATTAAAAAGGAAGAAATAGAGACACTCTTCCCAACCCACTCAAGAGTTGTCTTTGTATTTAAGTTCTTATGAAGAAGATGATGAATCTTCAAATCACTTCACCATTTTAGAATGGTGAAAAAACATGACAATAGATTTTCTGTACTTTCTACAATAAAACGTGATCTACTAATGGTTTCGGTATCCACAATAGCATCGGAGTCTTGTTTTAGTACAGGATCAAGAATGTTGAGCCTAAAGAGGAGCCGGTTGAAGTCAAATATCTTGGAAGCTTGTGTTTGTGTTCAAGATTGGATTTTAGCAAAAAAAAAAAAGAATCCAAAATAAGAGAGATGAAATTGCTGAAATAAACATGCTGGACCTCGAATCTTTAAAACTTCAAACTATTAAAAAAAAACTTTAAAACTTAAACTATTAAAAAACTTTAAAACTTAAACTATTAAAAAAACTTTAAAACTTTAAAACTTCAAACTATTAAAAAAAACTTTAAAACTTCAAAAAATTACTTTAAACTTTAAAACTTCAAAAAATTACTTTAAACTTTAAAACTTCAAACTATTAAAAAAAACTTTAAAACTTAAACTATTAAAAAAACTTTAAAACTTTAAAAACTTAAACTTTAAAACTTAAAAAAAAAAAATTAAACTTCAAACTATTAAAGAACTTTAAAACTGAAACTATTAAAAAAAAATTAAACTTTATAAACTTAAAACTTCAAAAACTTAAACTTTAAAACTTCAAAAAAAAAACTTTAAACTTTAAAACTTCAAAAAAAAAAAAAACCTTTAAACTTGTAAACTTTAAAATCTTAAAACTTTAGAAACTTAAATTCTAACACTTAAAAAAAGAAATTTAACTCTGCCTATTACAAGCAAAGCTTGCATTGCTGGTCCCAAGCCCGTATAAAAGAGGAGAAAAAAATAAAACAAAATAAAATTAAAAAAAGAAAGTTAAAAAAATTAAGTTAAAAGAAAACTTTAAAAGAATCAAATAACAAAATTAACTTCAAGTTTAAATAATATAAAAGAGGAGGGAAAAACATAATGAAATAAAATAAAATAAATTAAATTAAATTAAATTAAAGAAAAACTTAAAAAGTATAAAATAATAAAATAAGCTTAAAATTTAAAAGAATAAGAAGTTAAAAAAATTGTGAAAATCGAAAAAAAGGAAAACCAAAAAAAAAAAAAAAAGGAAATAAAACCGGACCCGCCCAGCTCTACCCAAGCCGGGTCACTGGGCCGGGCTGAGTTTCCTCTCCCTAGAACGGGCTGGGCCGAGGCCCGGCCCGCTTATACCACCGGTCCGGGCTGGCCCGGTTCAAAAGGCAGCGGTTCGGTCCGGACCGGCCCGAGTCACAACTTGACCCATATGGTTCTCTCCTTAGGGTCACCATCCCATGTGCATACCTCAACTACATATCAAATATATATTGAGATATTACTTATGTTGTTTTTCTAATATAGGATTAAAATTACTAGGCATATTGAGAGTAAGCTCTCTACATGTCAAAGAAAAAAAGCTCTAACAGAACACGGAGTGCCCACAATGATCACCGCATCGATCATGAGTTAAAGGCAAGGAAAGTCATACTTTTCCTTCCATATGAACCCTAAATTTTGGCTCTTAGGTCCCTTATTATCTTGGGCTGGTCCCACGTAAGAGTTCAACTCTTGGAACTCCATCCATTCTCCACCACACAACAAGCTCGGCTCGATAAAAGCTCATTTGAGCTCGGTTCGTTTAGTAAACAAGCTGAGCTCAAGCTTCATTTTCGAGCTCGTTTAATAAACGAGCTAAGCTCAAGCTTAGAAGTACTCGGCTCATTTGAGCTCGCGAGCTGACTCGTTGATGAGCTTGCAAGCTAGCTCGTTTAGAAGCTCGTTTAGGAGCTTGTTTAGAAGCTCGTTTGTTCTTTGTTGAATTCTAAATATATGTATATTTGTGTGCATTATATATTTATATGTCCTTAATAATTGATATTAAGGAACTTTTGAATTAATAATATCACATGTACTTGAATTAAAATCTAACTAAATTGAAATCGAGCTCTTTAAGCTTGAAATCAAGGTTAATGAGCTTGAAATAAAGTTGAGCGAGCTTGAAATCAAGCTTAACGAGCTTGATTTTGAGCTTATCAAACTTGTTTATCAAGCTTGAATCAAGCTTACTTATCAAGCCAAGCTCGAGCTCAAACCAAGCCAAGCTCAAGCTTAACATAAACAAGCTCAAGCTCTAAAATAAAAAATTTATCAAGCTTGAGCTCGATTAATTCTAGTCAAGCCAAGCTCAAGCTTACAAAAGCTTTGGCTCGGATTGGCTTGTTTGCAGCCCTACACAAGAGACAATATTTGTTGTCTCAAATTTCGTGTCAAACTTTCTTTCCTCTCACAAGGGTCTGCTCGGTAACAACGTTTTCATAGCTTTGAAATATTTTTAAACCGACTGTTTATAAAAAAACTATTGCTTATTTTTTTTAAGCCACTGATTTTGGTCGGCTTAAATTCTTTTTAAAATAGATGTAATATAATTTTGGGTGGCTTTATAAACACCCCAAATTGTGGATTTTGAGCGACTTTATTATTTTATTTCATTTATATCCTCAAAAAAATATATAATTCTAACTGTTGATATCATTTTTTAGTTAATTTTATTCGTGTAAAAAAAACATTCAGAACCGTTCGTTAGTAAACTACTTAAAAACCATTCAAAGTCGGATTCCTCATAATCGTTTATAACCGGTATTCTAAAAATATTTCATAACCGCTACCGTGGAATTGCCAAACGGACCCTAAGTATTCGTCGGTCAGTTTGTAAAAAAAAAAAAACTCTTTTGATCGATGGAACCACATATGTATAAAAAAAAGTAGACACCAAATTTGGAAGTAACAGATTCCATCTCCCTGCACCATACATGGGCTTTCTTCCAAAACATTATCTCAAACCCATAAATCCATTTGTCTTTCGGTTATGCTATTTGGCTCCCAAAATATTTGGATGATGCCATCTTTCATTATGTGGTATCTAATATGGCAGTTGACATAATAGCTGATGTGGCAAATTTTAACCGAAAAAATTAATTACCCAATTTTTGTTAATGTTAATGTTAATATTAATGTTAATGTTAAAATTAATATTAATCTTAATGTTAATATTAATATTGATGTTAATATTGATGTTAATATTAATTCTAATGTTAATATTAATTTTAATATTAATTAATGTTAATTTTAAGATTAATTTTAATGTTAACGTTAATCTTATTGTTAATTATTATGTTAATTTAATGTTAATTTAATATTAATTTTAGTTTTAATATTAAATTTGTTATGTCAGCTGCCATGTCAGCAACCATGTCATATGTCACATAATGGAAGATGACATCACCCAAATATTTTAGAAGTTAAATAGTACTTTTGTTTGTCTTTTTCTGCGCCGTGGGACCACCGAGTACATGCACTCGGTGTATCTCAAACCCTTGAATCCATTTTGTCTTTTTGTTACGAGGAACTCGTGTGCCCAAATCCGCTAGCAATGTGATAGGAATAATTCAAACTAGAAAAGATGCAAGTTTTTTTTATTCATAATACCTGATAGTACATAACTGGGATGATTACTCGAATTGCCTTCATATATAGTTGGTGAATTGGAAGATGTTCAATCTGAAATCGGTGGCTTAGCATGAATCTGGATAGGGGATGGCTCGAATGGGAACAGACATAGCCAATGTGATCCCAAACTTATCGGTCAGGTCTAAATCTTCAGGACACTGACCGTTGGGCAGTTTCCAGTCGAAAGAATGCAACATCGAAGCCAACAGCAGATGCACCATCCTGAACGCCAGAGGCAGTCCTGGACAGATCCTCCGGCCAGCACCGAACGGTATCAGTTCGAAATCATGCCCCTTGTAATCAACATCCATCCCCAAGAACCTTTCCGGCACGAACATCTCCGGTCGGTCGGTCCAAACAGTGTCGTCTCGACCGATCGCCCAACAGTTCACCAGCACCCGAGTGCCGGCCGGTATAGTGTATCCACACAGGTCGACGGGTGACGCTGTACTTCGCGGCAGTAAGAGAGGGACTGGAGGGTGAAGCCTGAGCGTCTCCTTCACCACCGCCTGGAGATAGGGAAGCTTGGAAATGTAGGATTCATCACTGACATTGTCCTTGTCGAAAGCCTTGGCAAGTTCGGCACGAGCCCTTGCCATGGAGCTAGGGTTACGTAGAAGCTCTGCCATCGCCCATTCCACCGTACTTGTGGTCGTATCGACTCCGGCTACAAAAACATCCTAAGAAAAATGGAAGAAACGGTGAACAAACAAACATATATACGAGCTTCTTTCACGTATCAACGTTCATGTAGCAAAATATTGGTGCTGGTGAGGTTATACATATATATATATACTTAAGCTATTCAACATCTACATAAAATTTGCCAAATAAAAAGACGGCGTTCCATTGCGTGAAAGATGTAAGAAACATTCATGTAAGAAATATGTTACCAATAGGAAAGATTTCATTGCAGGACGGTCCAACTCCATGGCATCTCCCTTCACAAGGATGCTGATGAGTGTGTCCAAGAAGTCCTTGGCCACCGTGGCGCCGACATCTTTCCCCCTCTTCTCCTCTTCCTGCAGCCTCTTGTCTATCAACTCATCAAAGATCTCATGGAACCTTGCGGCGTATTTCTCTGCGCGGCGCCTATTCCCCAGCAAGTCGAGCCATCTCAGCGTCGGAAAGAAGTCCGAAACATTCGGAGCCCCAATCTCTACCATAATCCCCCGCATGAGGTCTCTAAAACCTTGGGCCGACTCCGAGTACGAGCTAACCATATCAACGGAGCAGAGAGTGCTCGAAATCGAATTGAGGACCGTTGTAAAGACGGCACGGCCTACGTCCACTGGCTCTCCTGCCAAGCCTTGTTGCGTTAGATAAGCAACTAGCTCTTGCACTTTTTCTTTGCGGAGGTCTTTGTTAGCGTCGAATCTTTGGGAGGTGAACAGCTGGGTGTTATAAATCTTCCTAAGACTCTTCCACAGTTGGTTCGGTGGTGACCACGCCATCGACAGCTCGTTGTGACGAAGGACGTGGATCGCGTCGGGGACCGACCGGTTGCAGAAGGCCTGGTCCTTCTTGAGGAGGACTTCCCGAGCTAGCACGGGAGAGGAGACGACTATCGTCGTGACTTGGCCTAGCTTGAGTGTCATGACGGGGCCGTAGGTCTTGGCTAGAGCGGCCAGGGATCGGTGAGGGTTGTCACCGAGCGAGAGCAGGTTGCCGATGACCGGTAGAGGTTTCGGACCCGGTGGGAGGTGCAGCCTTTTCCTGGTGAGGACATAGGCAAGTGAGAGGACGAAGGAGGTTAGGATGAGCCATTGGTAGTGGAGCTCAGCCATCTTCTCGTGCAGTGACAGCAGACGAGGAGTTTTTTTTTTTTTTTTTTTTTTTTTTTTTTTTGTAGATGAAGTTGGTTGAGATGAGAATCTTGATTAAATGGCCAAACTAAAATTAATTTTATAATGTTGAGAGTAGGGGCAACCATAGATCCTCGGGATAAGACAAACAATGGCCAAAGTCCCCCACGACTAGTTCCGCTGAAATGGAGCCATCAAGCAAGCACATCAATGTGCAACCTCATTAACGAGGATTTTAATAACTTATCACTAGTGATTGATACATCCTGGTTAAATTAGGATTTGCACCATGTGGGTCGGCTGTGTTAAATAGCCCTCCTGTCATTTCGGTCAGTAGAGATCCACATGGCGATAAAGGCTGCGTTCAACGCAGTAACGTAAATCACGTTGGATATGGTTATCCGCCGAACAAGCTTGCCTCATTCGTGTGTTTCCTTGTTCAGCGAGTTCTGTGCGTTAGCGATGTTCAGTGGGTTCTTTGAGTTCAACACTATTCAGCGGGTTCTGTGTGTTCAACGTTGTTTAGTATGTCCTATGTGTTCGCGCGTCTTGCGGTTCGACGTGTTAGGCACATTTGCACGGCTCAACAGTTCAGCGGAAAGTGTTGTGTAGCTTTCTATACCGGGTAAACCCTAATAAATTAAGTCAATAACTAGAAAAGACAAACTTGGATAGAGATTAAGGTGGATCATGATACATTTCTGCCCTTTCTAGAAATAATTTACAATAGATTAAAACAATATTACAAAATTTCTGGTAAATTTTAGAGATCAAAACAATTATTTTTTATATATAAATTTGGCTTCCAACATTTACGGTAGGAACCCATGACATTATTTTGGTCCAAAATTTATGGTTACTGTTATTTCGACATATAGAATTTCTCCTGTTTTTCATATATTTTTTAGTTAATTTACTATTTATTTTAATTATTGAGACCATAAACTATTTAATAAATAGGTTTCATAATATAGAAAAGAGAACTGGGTCGATCAGTGGGTCCGAACATGCACACTAACCAGACCCGTTAACCTGGTCAACACCCTAAAGTTTTTTTTAGGGTTTCTGAGTTAGAAAGTGGAGAGGAGGTTGGCTGCTGAATTCTAGAGAAAAAAAAATACATCAATCTACTATTTGTCATAGCTCCTGGAATTTTTTTTTTGTCTTAGAATTTTTCCAGGTATATTCCTCATCAAATCTAGTATTTTTTTCATATTATTCATGGATTTGGGAGTAGACTCTAAAAGACTTAAAAATTCATAATGTAAACTGCAATTTTAGTCTGAACACCCTATAACAAAGAATTAATAGCTCTAAATAGCTTTTACCCTTCTATAAATTTTCTATGAAACTTAACACCTAGATTTTACCCTATAGGGTTAGAAAATACTGAAAATTAGGTACTTATTTGATTTATCTGCTAATAAAATTTCTTAATTAATTAAAAAAATTATTACTGAATTAGATGTTGGGAACGAAGCGCGAAAACCGTTCCCCCAAACCAGAAAGTCCTGCGAGAGAACCGAGCAAAAGCACACAAACCAAAAACGCCAAACACAATCGCAGACACAGATTTTTGACGTGGAAAACCCTTGCGGGAAAAAACTACGGGACGATCGGAGTCCAACCCTGAAGAACCTCCACTAATGGAATAAAGAGAATACGCCCTCTACAAGCTCCTCCCGATCCAACACGGATCACCACAACTCACTTGAAAGAAAAAAAATTTGATTGCGGACTCCGAAGAACAAGAGATGCTGAAAAATTATTCGAAGCAATCTCTCCTTCACAATAGTCCTTAATCCTCTCTCTCTCTCAAAGATTGTAAAGCACTCTTTGTTTTGAGATGATATTACAACTAGCATGCATCACCCTTTTATAAGCCCTTGGTAACCCATACATGGAAGGCCAATATATATGGAAACTTCCAATATAAATCAATCATATATTTAATGGAAATCCAATCATAATTAGCTTACCATAATTGGAAACCTAATAATATGGAAAGCTACTATATGAAGGGTCCAATCATAAATATATAATCAAAGTAAATATGGAAATCCAATCTTATATTTCCTTACCATATATGTACCAAAATAAAATTCATGCACTCCCCAAGCTTCTCCGACATACGGATGGCGCTCGTCGCTCTCCAGGGTATTCTCCACATAGGTGGGAACCCCACCCACTCCAACAAATCTCTCCCTTCACAACTATGTGGAGGAGGTCGTCATCCCAACGATCTGTCTGCAGTACTCAAACTTCCCCCTCGGAAGAACCTTCTTGAGCATGTCCGCTCCATTGTCATCAGTATGAACCTTCTCAAGCGCCACATCCTTCTTCTCAACCACATCTCGTATCCAATGATACCGAGTCTCGATGTGCTTGGACCGACTATGAAATGTCTGGTTCTTCACAAGGTGAATAGCACTCTGACTGTCGCAAAGCAAAGTATACTGCTCTTGCTTCAGCCCTATTTCCTGCAGCAGCTTCTTCATCCACAGCAACTCCTTGCAAGCCTCCGTCGCCGCAATATACTCTGCCTCTGTCGTCGACAAGGCAACACACTTCTGCAACCGCGACTGCCACGATACCGCTCCTCCAGCAAACATCATCACATAGTCCGAAGTCGATCGCCTCGTGTTACATCTTCAGCCATATCAGCATCAGTATACCCAACCAGCTTCGACTCGTCACTACCAAAAGAAAGTCTCCAATCGGCAGTACCCTGAAGGTATCGTAGAATCTACTTGACCGCACTCCAATGTACCCTTCCAGGATTTGAAAGGTACCTGCTAACTGTGCCAACTGCATGAGCGATGTCTGGCCTCGTACACACCATAGCATACATAAGACTTCCTACAGCTGAAGCATATGGAACCCGCTCCATATCTTCCTTTTCGTCCTCGGTAGATGGACACTGCTCCTCAGTGAACTTAAAGTGAGCCGCAATGGGGCAACTCCCTTTCTTCGACTCGTCCATACCGAAACGCTGAAGTACCCGGTGAATGTACTTCTTTTGGGACAAATATAGCAGCTTGGACTCTCTCTCTCTCGGCTAATCTCCATCCCAAGAATAGTCTTTGTTGTGCCCAAATCCTTCATAGAGAAGGCCACGCCCAGTTGGCGCTTCAACTCCACTATCCTAGTGGCATTCTGACCCACTAACAGCATATCATCTACATAGAGCAATAAAATGATGAAATCATCCTCGGCAAAGTATCTCACAAATATGCAATGGTCCGACGTCGTCCGTGCATAGCCATGCTCCCCCATAAACGACTCGAACTTTCTGTACCACTGCCTCGGAGCCTACTTCAGACCATACAAGCTCTTCCTCAATCGGCAGACCAAATGTGACTTGCCCTTCTCACAGAATCCCTCTGACTGCTCCATGTATAACTCCTTTTCAAGATCACCGTTGAGGAATGCCGTCTTCACGTCCATCTGCTCGACCTCCAAGTCGAAACTAGCTGCCAATGCTAGCACCACCCGAATAGACGACTGTTTGACGACTGGCGAAAAGATCTCATCATAATCCACGCCTTTTCGCTGACCGAAGCCTTTAACTACCAGCCTCGTTTTGTATCGAGGGCAAGTAGCATCATCAGTCTGCTTCACTCTAAACACCCATCGATTCTTTAAAGCCTTCTTGCCCTTTGGCAACCGCATCAGCTCATAAGTGGAATTGGCATATAAGGAACTCATCTCCTCCTGCATAGCCTCCATTCACTCCTGCCTGTGTTCGTCTTCTATAGCCTCTGCAAAACTTTCGGGCTCTCTTTCGTCAGTCAATAGTACATACTCACCCGGTGAGTATCTCGTAGATGGTCGACGCTCTCTGTCGCTCCTTCTCAGTGGAGCCACTGGTGCTGGCTGTATACCAACAGCCTCCTCCTCTTCAGGAACCGCCTCCCCGGCATGCTCATCCTCCTGAGGGACACCCTGACCACCATCAGCAGGTTGATGATCAAGGTTAGGAGCAACTCCATGTACTGGCTCCCCCATAATTGGATCCTCTGCGATGTTCTCTGGAAACTGATCGAAGCAAAATGACTCTAACTCAGGCAATTTCTCAGCCTCAGAAGGCGTCTCGGAATCCTGAGTGTTGGTCATGGTCTGATCCTCGACGAATACCACATTCCTGCTTCTGTAGAGCTTTCTTCCCACCGGGTCGTAGAGTCTATAGCCAAACTCATCCCGACCGTGGCCGACAAAGACGTATCGCCTCGTCTTCGGCTCAAGTTTGGTCCTCTCGTCCTTCGGTACATGCACGAAGGCCTTACAGCCAAACACTCGCAGGTGATTGTATGACGGCTCTTTGTCGTAATACTTTGTATGACATGAGGTCTGTGTCGTGTCGTATCGTGTGCACGAGCACTGTGAATATGTGCACGAGGTTTGGTTCACTGTACAGTGTCCTGGTTTTCGTTTTGGGTTTTAAATCTGTTTGGACACGTTGTGTCCACTTGGGTGGACACAAATACATCGTATGACACGTACACAATATGTACTTGCATTACCAACCTTTGATTTAGTGTTTTAGTTTAATTTTGTTGATCATTTCTCGATTTTCCCAAAATTCCTAATACTTAAATATCAGTTCATTTCTCACTGTTTTTCCAGAATTTCTAATTCGAATTCTAGCATCAATTTAACCTATTTTAACTGTTAACTAGTATGGTTTAAGACCTCAATTTGGTACACCTACATGATTGCTAAGTGTGAGTCGAATTTGGGGTTAATTGGTTTTGGGTTGGCTCATAAAACTGGATGTTTGGTTGGGGACTGTTTTAACCTGAAATTTGTGAACTGTGAAATGGTTTTTCAATGTATAAATATGAGTATTATGTATGGACTGAACTGTGGTTGGTTTGATTTGAATTCCTTCCCATTGATGGACTGTGATTCCCTGTTTTCCAAACACTTCACTGATTTTTCATTTTCCTATTTCCTGTGTTCATGAGCTAATGTAATTTCCCATTTTACCTGAGATTTAGCCCTCACTTTCTGTGTTCCAAATGTGTACAATTCCAGATTTCTTATGTGGGTTAGCTCACTATTTTCCTCACTGATTTTTATGCATTACCACACTGTTTTAGGTTTCAGATTTCACATTGTGAACACTCACTGTTTTTGCCTAATAATGCACACTGATTTCAGGTTCACTCATCCTCACACACACACACACAACACTTATGTCTCCCTAACACACACACATGCCATTGTACACCACATCCCTTCCTATTCTCCAAGTATATAAATATATATATATATATATATATATATATATATATATATATATATATATATATATATATATATATATATATAATTGTCTAATGTGTAGATATAGATTATATATGTATGTTGTATGGTATACATATAATAGCCTATAGGTTATGTATATCCTAAGTTATATTATATAACACATCTATGTGTGTATATATATATATATATATATATATATATATATATATATATATATATATATATATATATATATATATATATATATATATATATATATTTGACATATAATGTATGTATCTAATATGTATATAGTAGCATATATGTTATGTGTAGGCTATATTATATTACATAGCCACACCAATATGTGTATTGTTTTAGATATAGATAATGTCTTGTGTTATGGTTGGTTCATTAGGCATGGTATTGCCTAATAGCCTATGGCCTAGTCACTTAGCCTATGGCCTATGTGTGTGTCTGCTTGACTAAGTGAGCCTAGATTAGACTTGTGTAGTCTTGTTAGACTTAGAATAGCCTTGTTAGACTAGTATAGACTAGTTGACTTAGGTTTGACTTGGTTGACCTAGTTTGACTTCTAGGGTTGACCAGAGTTGACCAAGAGTTGACTTTGGTCTAGATTGACCTAGATTCATGTAGAATGTATCGTAGTGCATCTTATTACTATTCTGGACTTGTTGTGAGTTGTGCTGTTCTAATAGGAGCCAGACACCACTCCTCGGACAGTACTTTCATCTTGGACATTCAGATAGCAGGCGAGTACATTCTCTGATCTTTTCATACTTGTCTGGACTATACTCTTGCTCTAGATTACTTTACTTGATGCTGACACGTATCTTCACGGATTAGTACTATATGGATCCTTTCCTGAGATGTTATCCCTCTACGGGTGCATCGGGTATTTCATGTTCATATACTTTATCATGTGCATCAGGTACTCCTTGTACTCGTACTAGTTCATGTTTTCATATGTTCTCATGTGCTTCCATGTGCTTTATCACGTGCCTCATGTACTACTCATTACATGAGTTCACGTATCTTAGCTGTATTCATGTGCCTATAACGTAACTTGAATGGATCCTTGTGTATTGATTGGGGCGGGGTGAGTAGAATTGGTTATGTAATCATTATCCCCAGTAGCTATATTCATGTGCCTTTTAGTTGTATTCATGTGCCCCTAAGCCGTTTACATAACCATATTGTACTCTAAATCACGTAGCCACTTACAGTCTCTACTATCATGTATTTACTTTCAGTTACAAAATATCTTCTGTTTACTCGTACTTCCTTTTCAGCACTTCCTGTATTTTACTCTATTGCATGCTTTATACTCCTAACCTGCTATGAACTGTTTTGAGAGATATGTGCTCGTTTCCGTCCTAACTAGACCTGTTGAAAATTTTACAGTGAATGATGAGGCTCTGATGTCTACCCCTCTTGGTGCAGCTTTAGACATCACTAGTGACTTGGACCTACTAGCTGTTGATGATACTTCCCTAGATTAGGATGTCTTTATCTTTCTGGATTCTGTATTGAGTTTCTGAGATGTTATTTGGATATGTACTTATTTAGACACTTAGAACTCTGGATTGTATCTCTGTGTTTTCATTTCTGGATATTTATCTATCTTTCCTTTCATGTTCTACCTTAGATGTGATTGAGATATATTCTGTTATATCACCCCCATTCGGGGAGTATAACTGTTTATTACCTTTATCTGTTAGATGTTGTGACCTAGGACAGCGTTCTACCGCCGACACTGCGACGTAGGCTGGACGTACCCACGTCTCGTGCCCTTACTCTAGGGTGCGGGTCGTGACAACATCACCCTGCAAAGGAGCATTAGGAGATAAATTAATAACATAAGCAGCTGTGAGAAGAGCCTCACCCCAATAACTGCCCGGCAAGTTTGCTTCTGACAGCAAACACCGCACCCTCTCCATCAGTGTCCTGTTCATGCGCTCCGCTACACCATTGAGCGGAGGTGTCTTGGGTGGAGTCTTCTGGTGTCGTATTCCCTGCTCTCTGCAATAAGCATCAAAGGGACCAATGTATTCGCCGCCGTTGTCGGACCGAACACACAATAACTTCTTGCTCGTCTCTCTTTCAATAGAGGACTGAAACTCTTTGAAAGTAGGCAGCACCTGATCCTTGGTCTTTAAGGCATAGACCCAAACCTTCCTGAAATAGTCATCAATAAAAGTTACAAAGTAAGAAGCACCACAAATAGATTTTACCTTCATAGGACCGCAGACATCCGAGTGAATCAACTCGAGCAACGCCGGCTTCCTTGAACTTGGGTAACTTTGGAAAGACACCCTATTTTGCTTCCCAGCTAAGCAGTGCGTGCACTTCTCCAACTTTGTAGACTTGAGCCCTGAAATCACCTTCCTGTTCACCAAGTAGCTCATTCCCTTCTCGCTGATATGGCCGAGCCGTCTGTGCCACAACTCGGTAGACGTATCACTGACTGCGTTCACCTCATGTGTCCCCTGTGCGCTCCCCTCCATATAGTAGAGTCCGGACTTCTTGCTTCCTCTGGCAATCACCATCGAACCTCTGGAAAGCTTCCACTGACTATTTTCGAAGAGACTGAAGAATCCCTCATCATCCAACCTTCCAACCGACACCAGGTTGAAACGGATATCAGGGACATGACGAACATCTTTAAGAACAAGAACTGCACCCGTCTTCGTCCTCAAATGCACATCTCCAACGGCAACCACCTTTGATACATCTCCATGGCCCATCTTCAATACTCTACAGTCGTCTGTTGTGTAAGTGGCAAATAGTGCCCTGTTGTGAGATACATGCGCTGAAGCTCCTGAGTCCACCAGCCAAGAATTGTCATCGCAGGTGAGGTTTGTGATAACCTCATCACCTACGATGATCACATCGCCTCCACGTATCGAAGCCGCCGCTGTAGTGTTCTCATCTTGTTTCCCCTTGTCGCCCTTCTTCTCTCTCTTCCAAGCGAAACAGTTCTGCTTGATGTGGCCCATCTTGCCACAATGGTAACACTCCGAGTCCTCGTACCGACCCTTGGACTTCCTCCTGCTCTTATCTCTGCCACCACTTGGACCCCTGCTTTTGCCCCTTCCGCGGCTCTCCGAAACTAGTGCCTCTGAGTGATAGGATGTGGATGAAGTGCCCTGAGAACGTCTTTGCATCTCTTCATTCAGTACCCCGCTCTTGGCAAACTTCAGACTGACCACGCCTTCCGGAGCAGAAGCGATCATAGATACTCGTACGGTCTCCCACGAGTCTGGCAATGTACATAGCAACCAAAGTCCTTGAACCTCGTCGTCGAACTTGACTCCCATCGAGGATAGCTGGTCCACCACACCCTGGAACTCACTCAAGTGATCCGTAATGGATGCACCATCTTTGTACCGCAGACCCATCATCGTCCGGATCAGGACCAATTTGTTTATTCCGGTCTTTTTCGCGTACAAAGATTCCAGCTTCTCCCACAACGTCTTCGCATGCTCAATATTGGCAACGTGGTTGTACACGTTCTCGTCAACGAACTGCCGCATGTACCCACACACCTGTATATGCTCGAAGTTCCAGTCCTCATCGAATATGTCACTGGACTTCTCGGATGCAAATACTGGAAGATGCAGCTTCTTGACGAACAGCAAATCCTTCATCTTGCTCCGCCAATAATGGTAGTTGGTACCGTTCAGGTTCACCATGTGCACTGGCTTCGCGTCCATCTCTGCTTCCTGGTTTGACTGTCAACTCCTGACACTTGTTTGAACCCAAAGCTCTGATACCACTCTGTTGGAAACGAAGCGCGAAAACCGTTCCCCCAAACCAGAAAGTCCTGCAAGATAACCGAGCAAAAGCACACAAACCAAAAATGCCAAACACAATCGCAGACACAAAGATTTTTGACGTGGAAAATCCTTGCGGGAAAACCCACGGGACGATCGGAGTCCAACCCTGAAGAACCTCCACTAATGGAATAAAGAGAATACATCCTCTACAAGCTCCTCCCGATCCAACACGGATCACCACAACTCACTTGAAAGAAGAAATTTTTTGATTGCGGACTCCGAAGAACAAGAGATGCCGAAAAAATATTCGAAGTAATCTCTCCTTCACAATAGTCCTTAATCCTCTCTCTCTCTCAAAGATTGTAAAGCACTCTTTGTTTTGAGATGATATTACAACTAGCATAAATCACCCTTTTATAAGCCCGTGGTACCCCATACATGGAAGGCCAATATATATGAAAACTTCTAATATAAATCAATCATATATTTAATGGAAATACATTCATAATTAGCTTACCATAATTGGAAACCCAATAATATGGAAAGCTACTATATGAAGGTTCCAATAATAAATATATAATCAAAGTAAATATGGAAATCCAATCTTATATTTCCTTACCATATATGTACCAAAATAAAATCCATGCACTCCCCAAGCTTCTCCGACATACGGATGGCACTCATCGCTCTCCGGGGTATTCTCCACATAGGTGGGAACCCCACCCACTCCAACATTAGAAACAAAAATAGGTCAAATTGCATGAAGCAAAGCTTGAACTAGAAAAAACCCTTTTGATATATTTTTTTCCTCATAATTTAGTTTAATATTTTAGGAAGATACAAATCAAATTTCAGATTTAAATGATGTATTTTCAATTTGTTGTGAATTTGTAAAAATTGATGGTATCGTTTTAGAGCATAATTAACCAAATAAATCATAAGACCTAGAGCCCTAATGAAACCCTATCACTACAAGAAAATACCTTATTATGTCGGATAAAAACCGTCATATATGACAATTTATGACTAGTTTTTTTACACCAGCAACCGTGATGAAAACGGGTGTTATAAATGTTTATAAAAACCATTATGAATGGTTCAACCATATATGACATTTTCTGTCTGAAAAATGATATAAATAGTTCTATTATATATAACACAAAATTTTAAACCGACATTAAAGACACAATTATATATAACATCAAATTTTAAACCGACATTAAAGACACAATTATACATAACGCTTTTAGCCTGTTCTGGTATTCACACACACACACACACACACACACACACACACACACACATATATATATATATATATATATATATATATATATATATATATATATATATATATATATATAAACCTGTGAAAGCTTATAAATCAATGCGTTATAAAAGCAGTAATCAATATGAATTTTCAAAACATGCATAATTTCCAGAACAACACAAATATTACAATATTTGAAACGTTTCATTCATAATTTCCAGTTCCAAATATCACACCATCTTATATATATATATATATATATATATATATATATATATATATATATATATATATATATATATATATATAAATATATATATATATATATATATATATATATATATATATATATATATATATATATATATATATATATATATATATATATTTTTTTTTTCATCCTTTGCTTTACATATCACCATCTTCACTACATTTCAAAAACAATTTCTTTTTCAGCTTTTGCTTCACCAACATATCCTCTATTTAATTACATTTCAAAAAATATTCCAGATATATACATCTTCTTTCCCTTTTAGCGCACTAGGCCTCAAAACATTTTTTTTTTGTATTCACCAACAAAAAATTTTCTTTTGCATTCACAACACAAAATTTTCCTTCAAAAGTACACCCTCAAAACGGTCGAAAGGAGCAACTTGAGAATCCTCGATTCTACAACCAACAAATAAAGATGCAAATAAGATACTTCAAACTTGAAATCAGATGAATCTTATACCTGACCAAACGGTACTGGCTGAAGCCCAAAAATTTCCAGTGATCCCACCAAAAGAAGCCAAAGTGAGCTCATATGTTCAGGTACCATCTGCAGATGCACATATCAGATAACAGCAGTTATATGCTAACCATAAAACATCCATATTAAATACAACTTTAGCATCTATGATCACTACAGTCACTCAAGATAAAAATAAGCCTTTGGGCATATTCATTCCTAGAAACCAAAAATTGCCATCAAAAGCTCTCCAGGAATCTTAAGATGCTACAACATTTGAACTATCAAATGTCTTCAAGTGATTTAACTCTAAATAATTCAGATCTTTGCATATGTTGAGACCGGCTCTAAAAACAAAAGGGACTAGTGTTCTCTCAATGAAACTGCACGTGCACTTGATCTCATACCATGAAATAAAACGGCACATCAACAGAACTTAAAAGAAATGTAGCTCAGGCTTGATGCATCAAAAACATTTCTCTAATTGTTAAAATTTCTCTTAACATGAGTAAAAATTAGACAACTAACATAAATAAAAAGCCTAAACAAAACACTTTGGTATAAAACTTGAACAATCTTCAAGTACCCAAAACAGATTACAGATCCAAGTTATCTAAATTTGCAGAATAATGAAAAAATAATGAAACACAATGCAACGAAAAGGAAAAAATAAAAAGAGAACCAACATGTGGTTGAAATCTCAGGTGCACCAAGAAAGAAAAGAACCAAAGAGGAACAGAAAAACAAGTTTGAAGTCAAACTATCAAGTTAAATGTCCAAAATCAGCACATAGTGGCTCTTATAACAATTTTTTTTTAAAATGAACTATAGGAAAGGAAACAAGACCTATAAAAATGAAAATCTAAGAAGAACAAGTCTGTGATATTCGACAAGTACAGTCCTAAACAGTCGGGACACGAGTTGTGTTATTGTGTTATTGGGTCAAGTGTTAACGGGTTTGGGTCAAGTGTTAACGGGTTTGGGCTTATGTTATTTGTTTCAGTATATAATTAATGAAAACCCGATCCTACCAGCAAGCTCGTGCTAGCCTACTGGCAAGCCGAGTGGGGCTCAGTCACATACCATTGCATAACCGAGTTCGAACCCCCCCTTCGCTGGGCTAGTGTATTATTTTTGTTCTTTTGGGTTTCTTTATATATATATGTATAATTATATATATGTAATTATATATATATTTATATATAATTTTGTAAAATAATAAATAAATATAAGATGTTAATTATTAAACTGTCTAGAACATTTTTTCCTCTAATATATGTTATAAACTATATATTTCACATATATATATATATATATATATATATATATATATACACACACACACACACACACAAGTAATAAAATATTGAAGTTAATTAATAAATAATTCTTGCTTTCATTCCTTTTGTATTTTTTTTGAGAAGTATATTATATAAAATTATATATATATATTTAATTTTGTCATTTAAATTTTGCCACTTAATTTCAGTCATTTAAAATTATGTTATTTAAATTCAGTCATTTAAATTATGTCATTTAAATTTATGTCAATATAAATACAGTGCCTATACTGTAATATGTAAATAAATATAGTGCCTATACTGTAATACGTATTTATAAATATAGTGCCTATACTGTAAAATGTACGCTTTCAATTTCTGTAATTTAAATTATATGTATTTAAATTACGCATTATTTACGATTTACGTACGTTGTACAAACGACCACTCTGAGTCCAAGCCTAGCATGGGTTGATCGGACTCAAGTGAGCCTACACATATTCGGGGTCTAGTTAAGTCATGTTGGACTTGATTCACGGCTTCGGGTCCTGTATCTGGACTTTGGTTCAATTTCTAATACATGGACAAAATAGTAAATAATTAATTATTTATTTTTTAGAAATTGTTACTTGCTGTTTTTGAATATATATATATATTTTAAGTGCTGTAAAAATCTAGGAAAAATTGTATTTAAATACTATGTTAATTTAGCTAATTTCTTATAATTTTTCCAGCGTTTAATAAGTACTTTTAGTATTTTATACAAATAGTAAAACAGAACTCATTTTTAATGCACACTTGTATTCTGATTTTTTTATAAATACTTACACTGGATCATAAATTTCAGAAAATTTATATTAAATTACTATAATTAACAAGGATCAATTTGGTATATTATTTCATATAAAATAGTACTGTATAACTATCTTAATAATTATTGAAACATAATGTACAGTATGATTAATTAAATAATTAATATTGACTTGTGTGTTTTTGTGTGTTTTTGGGATATTTTAGTATCGGGACCTTACCCTACCTTAGTATAGAGACCTACTTGTGTGAGAACCCTGAATTTCGGGTTGATTTTTTTTAATTTTTATATTGTTATTTTATTTTCTGATTGATTAAGTTTCAATAAATAATTTTTCTGTTTATTTATCCTTAAGTGTGCTTTTCCATGCCTTTGATATTTGGAGTGTCAGGGATGTTCAACTCTGGAAATCTTCTTCATGAGTTTTGGAGTGGACAGGATTACCTTCATGACGGTATATGGTGTCCCACTCAAACTCGTTCCCTTGTGCTCTTTTTGTTTCGCTGAACTTCGGGTCGATTTAGACCAATTGATTATTAATTAATTTTCCCACTCTTTTCCTTGATCATTTTTAGCACGTTACCGTGACTTTTAAATTGGGAGCGCAAGACCAGTCAGTTTCTTGAAACCAACTTCTCATTGATGATCTACTCGAGACGCTTGTCACCCATGACCTTCGTGTCCCACTCAGACACGCCATTTTGTGCTCCAATTGTATTGCACAACTTTTCTGACACGTGACCCGATTTTATTTCACCCCACGGTGTCACATTTATCTTCCAACTTGATTTGTGGGTCCCCTGTCGACCAAAACCTGTCGGCCCCAACTATGGACATGGCCCACATTGAGCCTACTACCCGTCCGCCACTTGTGTCCCATTATTTGGAACTCCCATGTGCTACTTAATTACCCATGATCATCAACGTCTAATTTTAATTCGATTATTACATAATGTCCGGTTTTGGACCCAATCCGGCTCCACCGAGTCCAGTCCAGCTTTGTGTTGCCCTCCATCGTGACGCCCTCATATTTTCTTGCCCAAAAATATTAGTACTCATTCTACCCATTTTTAATTATTATTGGAAATCTTTGTTGAATTAAATCTATTGGGATTTACCTATTTTTTACTATGTTCAATCTAGCCATTGATTTCTCTATGTAATCCCAACCATCAAATTTCCCCCCCCCCCCAACTCCACACAGCCAACAATTGTTGGCCGGCCCTAATTTCTAGGATAGCACTTTTCTTTCTCTCTCCCTCTCACATTTATTACACTTATCTCATTCTCTCTCTTCCTTTTCTTCATTGTTCCCACACACTTCTTCTACACACAACTCTACAGCAACATTAACACACCCGACCCCATGGCCCGACCACCATGGCCAGCATCACCTCACCTTTCCTGACCTCCCTCGCTGCCGTGCACCACCCCACTGGCCGTCGGCCAAGCCACCAACACCACTCTCCTTCTCTCCTTCTCCTTATCAACACCATCACCACTTTAACCAAAATCGCCGCCTTCATTCCGCAACCACCCGCACCACCACCTTCACCATCCTAGACCGAGCCTGGCCGGAGCTCCGCCGCATTTGCCGTCGCGCCGCCGCTGCGTTCGCCGCACAGCCGCGCGCGCGCTGGCGCAACACAGCAGCGGCAGCAGCCTTGGGCGCGCGTACGAGCGGGCGTGGCCGCCGCCGCCGTCGCCCGCCATGGCTCCGGCGACCCCCGTCGTGGGTGACCCCCCCTCGGGCGCACCCTAGGATGCCTTCCCCTGACGGCCACCATCCTCCGGGACGCGCCGTCGAGGCAATTCGTGCGTTTTGCACGACGTCCCGTCGTGACGCGCGCGGGATCGAGTTCATTTTGGCGCTCCGTCGCATCAACTTCGCACGCATTTTCCCAGAATCCGACCGTTGGATCAGCGATTTCTTCGCTCCGTCGTAATCTCAATATATCCACCTTCACTCATGTCAATTTTCGTCCGTTAATTTTATTGTTTGATACATCAAAACCGGTCACCAAGTTGACCGTTTAAATTGTATTAAATTTGGACAGTTTCGTGGGGCCAACTTCGTCAGCTTGTATCTCCTCCACCGCAGCTCCGTTTGGCATGCTATCCGTTCCGCTGCAAAGCTGGTATAACCCTCTTGCTACCCCTCCCGTTTCGTTTCATTGTGAGCTTGTTTGATTGGTTGAATTCGACGCCAAAGTTGGCCGTCCGAATTCGTAATTTCTAACTTGTAAAATTCTATTTTTGAACACGGGACTCCAGATTTCATTTCTGACACCACCATTAGATTCGTGGCTTCGTTCTGGCATGTTTTCATATAAAATTTGTTAGATTTGAAGAACGTGGGCCCTGGCACATTTTTCGGTGCAAAGTGGGTCCCACATTCTGGGTCAACGAGACTTTTTGACGCCGGCTCATCAGAATCCAATTCCGGATATACCGTTGAGTTCGTATCGTCATTCTGGACTCGTTGACATATAATTTGCTAGGTTTTGGTGGACATTGGACCCGGCACGCATTTCGGTGCAAGTCGGATACCAACATCCGGGTCAACGGGTCATTTTGAGATTGGCTCATCGGAATCTAATTCCGGATATACCGTTGAGTTCGTATCGTCATTCTGGACTCGTTGACATGTAGTTTGCTGAGTTTTGAGAACTTTGGCTCCGGCACGCATTTCCGTGCAAATCGGAATTCCAAGTTCTTGTCAACGGGCCAAATTGAGATCAGGTCAACGGAATCCAATTCTGGAGATACCGTTGGGTTCGTATCGTCATTCTGGTTTTGTGGACATATAATTTATTATATTTTATAGACTTGTTTTCTTGCACATTTTTCGGTGCAAAATGGCTCCGACACGGATACCGTTTTGACCCGAAATTACCTTTTTGCCCTTGTGTCCAAATTGGACCGATGGGTAGGCTATTTTAGCTAATTTGACCATTCTGGACACGTTGGCGATGTTTATTTCATCGTCCGACAATGTTTGTTGATAATTTCTCTGAGTTTAACCTTTTTATAATTAATTAATGATTAATTCTTATAATGTTCGTATTTCGTGATTAGTACAACGAAACTGAGCTCAGTCAATTCCAGTGATCTCATATCGCTAAAATTGACAAGATGGACACGTGGATCACTATAATAAGATTATCAATTTTACCGATAAACTTCTTATCTCGATTTGCGTGACGTAAGTTTCGACGTACAAATAACGAAGTACACTTTATATTAGACTAGAATTGACCCTGTTTGACCAGAGTTGACCAGTTGACCCAAAGTCAACTGTAAGTCAACACTTGACCTAGTTTGACTAGATTATTGACCAGAGTCGACCTAGAGTTGATTTGACTTAGAAGAAACTAGGATAAAATAGAATGTTTGTGGATTCATTTATTACAACTTGAACACCTTGTAACCTGTATTGCTTTAAATAGGACTCTGTGGCTTCAGTTGGACCCCCTATACTTATCAGCTGTTCAGGTTATCAGGCGAGTACATTCTCTGATTATTTCATATCCTGTTAGAATTATTTTCCTGCTTTAGATTACTATACTTGATGCTGTCACGTTGGTAACACGGATTAGTACTATATGGATCCTATCTTGAGATGTTATCCCCTCAGGGAGCATCGTATACTACATGTTCTGTGCGTTTCACTTACATGGTGTATCACTATGCTTCACGGTTCTTCGATCACTTGTGGCATGTACTCTCATGATCACAGAGTCTTCCCAGAATCACCCATTTATGGGCATTCCCAGAATCACCCCATTGTAGGCATTCCCAAAATTACCCATTTATGGGCTATCCATGTATCACCCCTTGTGGGCCTTTACATGGAATCATAACATAACCTGGTTGGATCCTTGTGTATTGATTGGAGGTACGGGGGAGTAGAAGTAGACATGTGAATAATATCCACGTAGTGTTGTTCCCAGAATCACTCCATAGTATAGTTCCCAGAATCTCCTATGCCATTCACATGTTTATATTGTACTCTGACTCACTAGCCACTGTTAGCTCTCTACTTATAGTAGATATTTCTATTACAGTTCTTTTTCTCTATTTACATACTGTATTTTCTTCAGATCCTGTATCTTACTTTACTGCATGATTATATTTTCTAACCTGCCATGATCTGTTGAGATGTATTGTGTTCGCTCCAGTCCTGACTGGACCTATTGATAAATTTTACAGATAGCCTGGAGGTTGCCTGCTAGCTTAGAGGAGACAGTAGAGGTTGTATAGATAGCTAGGGTTTATTCATAGTTTATTTTCAGTTGTCTTGAGATGTATTTATGGATTACTGTATTTGAGTTTTGAGATGTATTTCTGGGTTTATGTATCTTAGACACTTAGACTTCTATCTTCTGTATCTCTTTTGGATTTCATGTTTTATCTATCCTTATCATGCTCTACCTTAGATATGATTGAGTCTGTATCTGCTATGTCACTCCCATTCGAGGAGTATAAACTGTTTAGTCTTATACTGTTAAATGTTGTAACCTAGTTCTACTGCCGACACTGCGACGTAGGCTGGGCGTTGTTACGTTCTCGTGCCCTTACTCTAGGGTGCGGGTCGTGACACGTTTTTAGTGGTGGCCCATGCAGGTCGAGACTAAAAGTGTAGTGGTATTCGAACTAGAGAACCACTACAGCCTACAGTAGGATTAGGATATATTTTGAAGGTACTCAATCACAGTTAGGACCCTTGAGAGATTTCCGGGACGACCCTGGAGAATCTTATTTAACTTCGATTTGAAAACTCTTTTTTCCTTGATTGATTTATCTTTACTTCTGCTATTGAATTTGATTTTGATGGATTATTATTGAATTTGAGTTCGTATTTATTGATTTTGAAGGATGATTATTGAATTTTAAATTTTGATGATAGTTGTTGCAATCGAGTTTGTATTTTTGTGGATTTTCGTTCATTTTTGGATTTTGATGTTCGTTGATAAATTTGAATTGATTTTTGAGTATTCATTGTTGATTTAAATTAATTTTGTCAAGATGAAATTATATGGGCTAGGTCATCTAAGTTATGGAGTCTAGTCTTCTACAGTCATATTAGCCAGTATGGTGAGGACATATAGTTTGACTTGGATATATCTCTCGGGTGTGGGAATTTAAGGTTTTCGCAGCCAAGCTAGCGGCATCACGAAAATGTTAAATACCATGATTTTAGAGGTATGTGCCTAAGTCGAGGACTCTGTGATTATCGTAGCCTTGCTTACTAGTATGACGAGGATTTAGAGTATCATGATTTTGGATAGACGCATATGATTATCAGATTGTCCTTTAAATATTTAAACATGTTTTTGCTACTTTTGTTTCAGTCAATCAAAAAAATGGAATTATTGTTATTCTGTTTTGTTTTGTTTTGTTTCTCATTGTTTAATTAGGAGTAGCTTGTGTAACTTCTTACCATGAATTTCTTCTTAATACAATGAATCAATAATATTTCTAGACTTGTTTTGGATTTGATAATTTAGCTCTGGGTTTCAAATGGTTCTTCTTTAAACAGATAAGCAAAACAGATTTTATCGTTATTTCTTTATTGCTATTATTCTTGTATTAAATAATAATGATAATAAAACTGTCTTGATTTCGTCAATCACCTGCTTGCAATTTTGGAAGGAATTTAAATGTTAGTCTTAACGTAGAATTAATTTTTAAATTGGGACATGAGAATGCACATGAATATATATATAGCAGACACTTTGCCTGATACATATGCATGCTATGCTTGATTTCCAACCTATCTAAATAAATATTAATATGTTGTTGATGTTAATTTCCAAACCCCAATATTCCTGGTTTTCTGTTTTTCCCAGTTTAAAGTCGTAATTCAAATATAGGCTACATGTTGTTAGTTTTGTTTACATAACTGCACATGTATGATATCTGTAGGGTTTCAATTTTTAGAGAAATTGATTAAGTTATGTTAAATTTGTAAAATCTGAGACCGTATACATATTAACCCTTGATACTGGATTTTAAATGTTAGATCAAATTGTTGTTTTGAATGTAATATTTAGAGCTTGTACATTGTTGCCCGTAGGGATATAATGTTAGGTTTCATATTCTTACATGTTAGTCTGTGATAAACATTGAGTTGGTTTTGATGTTGAATTTTACCAATATCCTGAAAAACTGAATACATGTTAACATTTTTGCATTGATTTCAAATGTTTAGTTCGATTTCAGATTTAACATGTAATATTGAACTGTATGCGTAGATAAATGTATTGATAGTATGTTAGGGTTTTATTTCTATCATGCTAGGATGTATTGGGAGCATTGAAATTAGTTGTGATGTTTCAAACTCCTAAATTTTGAAATTGCATTATGTTAATATTATCCTGGTTTAAGTGTTAGCTTATTTTCAGATTTTTTTCTATGTAAATGCTGAACTAAAACTGGATTTAACCTTCAATACCAAGCTATAACCCAGTACAAGGACACACACACACCCTAACTTAGTATACACTGTCATGTAACCTAACCCTTCCCCTCTATGTTATGATTATATACCTAGATAGAATATATAGGGCTTAGGCATACATGTTATAATATATAGATACATAACTAATTCTCTACCTCTTTATATATGTATATGTATATGGTTAACCATGCATGTTAGAAGTAAATGAATTGTGTATTGTAGATTGTTTAACCAATATGCCATGATTAGTGTAACCTGTTAGCCGTTGTTTTGAAATCCAAATCCTCATCTACACTTTCATATATATTCACGTGCACCCACGCCTACTATCTAACCATATGAACATGTCCCCATACACATAATACTAGCTTTTCCCTCTCTAACACACCCTCTATATATATACATATTGTGATTGGATTTCCATGTAAGTGACTTTCATTCCTTAACTTTTGATTTTGATTTTCTTGGGATAGTGCCCCTTTTAGATGATTGGTAGTTACCTTTCTTTATTTTTTTGATGAGTACCAGTTTTCATATAGGATGGTAGACCGCCTTACAGTTTTGATGATTTGTTATTTCTGTAACTTTTCTATTTTAGCACCCTGGATTGCTTGTGTGTTTTGATACCCTATGACCGTTTTGGTCTAGCATGACTAGTATACCTAGATGAGACTTCACTACCACCGTATGCCATGACCCTGTATGCTGTCCCTTTTGATGGTATGTTTTATTTAAGTTCTGGGACTTGATTGTGGGGGTTTGACCTAGAAGGAGTACGAATATTTTAATTTCGAGGACGAAATTTTTATAAGGTGAGTAGGATGTGAGCACCCTGAATTTCGGGTTGATTTTTTTTAATTTTTATATTGTTATTTTATTTTCTGATTGATTAAGTTTCAATAAATAATTTTTCTGTTTATTTATCCTTAAGTGTGCTTTTCCATGCCTTTGATATTTGGAGTGTCAGGGATGTTCAACTCTGGAAATCTTCTTCACGAGTTTTGGAATGGACAGGATTACCTTCATGACGGTATATGGTGTCCCACTCAAACTCGTTCCCTTGTGCTCTTTTTGCTTCGCTGAACTTCGGGTCGATTTAGACCAATTGATTATTAATTAATTTTCCCACTCTTTTCCTTGATCATTTTTAGCACGTTACCGTGACTTTTAAATTGGAAGCGCAAGACCAGTCAGTTTCTTGAAACCAACTTCTCATTGATGATCTACTCGAGACGCTCGTCACCCATGACCTTCGTGTCCCACTCAGACACGCCATTTTGTGCTCCAATTGCTTTGTACAACTTTTCCGACACGTGACCCGATTTTATTTCACCCCACGGTGTCACATTTATCTTCCAACTTGATTTGTGGGTCCCCTGTCGACCAAAACCTGTCGGCGCCAACTATGGACATGGCCCACATTGAGCCTACTACCCGTCCGCCACTTGTGTCCCATTATTTGGAACCCCCATGTGCTACTTAATTACCCATGATCATCAACGTCTAATTTTAATTCGATTATTGCATAATGTCCGGTTTTGGACCCAATCCGGCTCCACCGAGTCCAGTCCAGCTTTGTGTTGCCCTCCATCGTGACGCCCTCATATTTTCTTGCCCAAAAATATTAGTACTCATTCTACCCATTTTTAATTATTATTGGAAATCTTTGTTGAATTAATCCATTGGGATTTACCTATTTTTTTCCTATGTTCAATCTAGCCATTGATTTCTCTATGTAATCCCAACCATCAAATTTCCCCCCCAACTCCACACAGCCAACAATTGTTGGCCGGCCCTAATTTCTAGGATAGCACTTTTCTCTCTCTCCCTCTCACATTTATTACACTTATCTCATTCTCTCTCTTCCTTTTCTTCATTGTTCCCACACACTTCTTCTACACACAACTCCACAGCAACTTTAACACACCCGACCCCATGGCCCGACCACCATGGCCAGCATCACCTCACCTTCCCTGACCCTCCCTCGCCGCCGTGCACCACCCCACTGGCCGTCGGCCAAGCCACTAACACCACTCTCCTTCTCTCCTTCTCCTTATCAACACCATCACCACTTTAACCAAAACTGCCGCCTTCATTCTGCAACCACCCGCACCACCACCTTCACCATCCTAGCCCGAGCCTGGTCGAAGATCCGCGGACTTCATCGCCGCGCCGCCGCTGTGTTCGTCGTACCGTCGCGCGCGTGCTGGCGCAACACAGCAGCGGCAGCAGCCTTGGGCGCGCGTACGAGCGGGCGTGGCTGCCGTCGCCGTCACCCGCCATGGCTCCGGCGACCCCCGCCGTGGGTGACCCCCCCTCGGGCGCACCCTAGGATGCCTTCCCCTGACGGCCACCGTCCTCCGGGACGCGTCGTCGAGGCGATTCGTGCGTTTTGCACGACGTCCCGTCGTGACGCGCGCGGGATCGAGTTTATTTTGGCGCTCCGTCGCAGCGACTTCGTGCACGTTTTCCTGGAGATCCGATAGTTGGATCGGCGATTTCTTCGCTCCATCGCAATCTCGGTATATCCACCTTCACTCATGTCAATTTTCGTCCGTTAATTTTATCGTTTGATACATCAAAACCGGCCACCAAGTTGACCGTTTAAATTGTATTAAATTTGGACAGTTTCGCGGGGCCAACTTCGTCAGCTTGTATCTCCTCCACCGCAGCTCCATTTGGCGTGCTACCAGTTCCGGTGCGAAGCTGGTATAACCCTCTTGCTACCCCTCCAGTTTTGTTTCATTGTGAGCTTGTTTGATTGGTTGAATTCGACGCCAAAGTTGGCCGTCCGAATTCGTAATTTCCAACTTATAAAATTCTATTTTTGAACACGGGACTCCAGATTTCATTTCTGACACCACCATTAGATTCGTGGCGTCGTTCTGGCATGTTTTCATATAAAATTTGTTAGATTTGGAGAACATGGGCCCTGGCACGTTTTTCGGTACAAAGTGGGTCCCACATTCTGGGTCAACGGGACTTTTTGACGTCGGCTCATCGGAATCCAATTCCGGATATACCGTTGAGTTCGTATCGTCATTCTGGACTCATTGACATATAATTTGCTAGGTTTTGGTAGACATTGGACCCGGCACGCATTTCGGTGCAAGTTGGATACCAACATCCGGGTCAACGGGTCATTTTGAGATCGGCTCATCGGAATCCAATTTTGGATATACCGTTGAGTTCATATCGTCATTCTGGACTCGTTAACATGTAGTTTGCTGAGTTTTGAGAACTTTGGCTCCGGCACGTATTTTCGTGCAAACCGGAATTCCAAGTTCTGGTCAACGGGCCAAATTGAGATCGGGTCAACGGAATCCAATTCTGGAGATACCGTTGGGTTCGTATCGTCATTCTGGTTTCGTGGACATATAATTTGTTATATTTTATAGACTTGTTTTCTTGCACGTTTTTCGGTGCAAAACGGCTCCGACACGGATACCGTTTTGTGTGTCCAAATTGGACCGATGGGTAGGCTATCTTAGCTAATTTGACCATTCTGGACACGTTGGCGATGTTTATTTCATGGTCCGACAATGTTTGTTGATAATTTCTCTGAGTTTAACCTTTTTATAATTAATTAATAATTAATTCTTATAATGTTCGTATTTCGGGATTAGTACAACGAAACTGAGCTCAGTCAATTCCAGTGATCTCACATCGCTAAAATTGGCAAGATGGACACGTGGATCACTATAATAAGATTATCAATTTTATCGATAATCTTCTTATCTCGATTTACGTGACGTAAGTTTCGACGTACAAATAACGAAGTACACTTTATATTAGACTAGAATTGACCCTGTTTGACCAGAGTTGACCAGTTGACCCAAAGTCAACTGTAAGTCAACACTTGACCTAGTTTGACTAGATTATTGACCGAAGTCGACCTAGAGTTGATTTGACTTAGAAGAAACTAGGATAAAATAGAATGTTTGTGGATTCATTTATTACAACTTGAATACCTTGTAACCTGTATTGCTTTAAATAGGACTCTGTGGCTTCAGTTGGACCTCCCATACTTATCAGCTGTTCAGGTTATCAGACGAGTACATTCTCTGATTATTTTATATCCTGTTAGAATTATTTTTCTGCTTTAGATTACTATACTTGATGCTGTCACGTTGGTAACACGGATTAGTACTATATGGATCCTATCTTGAGATGTTATCCCCTCAGGGAGCATCGTATACTACATGTTCTGTGCGTTTCACTTACATGGTGTATCACTATGCTTCACGGTTCTTCGATCACTTGTGATATGTACTCTCATGATCACAGAGTCTTCCCAGAATCACCCATTTATGGGTATTTCCAGAATCACCCCATTGTGGGCATTCCCAGAATCACCCATTTATGGGCTATCCATGTATCACCCCTTGTGGGCCTTTACATGGAATCATAACATAACCTGGTTGGATCCTTGTGTATTGATTGGGGGTACGGGGGAGTAGAAGTAGACATGTGAATAATATCCAAGTAGTGTAGTTCCCAGAATCACTCCATAGTATAGTTTCCAGAATCTCCTATGCCATTCACATGTTTATATTGTACTCTGACTCACTAGCCACTGTTAGCTCTCTACTTATAGTAGATATTTCTATTACAGTTCTCTTTTTCTGTTTACATACTGTATTTCCTTCAGATCCTGTATTTTATTTTACTGGATGATTATATTTTCTAACCTGCCATGATCTGTTGAGATGTATTGTGCTCGCTCCAATCCTGACTGGACCTGTTGATAAATTTTACAGATAGCCTGGAGGTTGCCTGCTAGCCTAAAGAAGACAGTAGAGGTTGTATAGATAGCTAGGGTTTATTCATAGTTTATTTTCAGTTGTCTTGAGATGTATTTATGGATTACTGTATTTGAGTTTTGAGATGTATTTCTGGGTTTATGTATCTTAGACACTTAGACTTCTATCTCCTGTATCTCTTTTGGATTTCATGTTTTATCTATCCTTATCATGCTCTACCTTAGATGTGATTGAGTCTGTATCTGCTATGTCACCCCCATTCGGGGAGTATAAACTGTTTAGTCTTATACTGTTAAATGTTGTAACCTAGGACAACGTTCTACCGTCGACACTGCGGCGTAGGCTGGGCGTTGTTACGTTCTCGTGCCCTTACTCTAGGGTGCGGGTCGTGACAACTTGTTATTCTAGACGTTGTAACACCTCACTTTAGACTACTAGAGCTTCACATAGCTAGTGTCCTATTAGGAGCCGTGTCACAACACTAGTGTAATCTTAATCATAACTTAGAGGCTGAGTTGTATATCATTTTTACAGGACATCGGACATCTGTACCTTCATATTATTACTCTTGCTTTGCTCAAAGCAAGTACCCCTACAAACTTATTTACTGCTTATGATAAATAAACTGTAAATGAATCATGTTAGAACACTGCTTTATGAATAAACTGCAAGTCATATTTTCACATGCTTCTTACTGGTTCTCAGTACATGACATGCTTTATAGAATTCACTCACATGTTATAAAATGGGTTATGGGAAAACTGATAGTTGAGTACATGATCATGCCCCCTTCTCCCGTACGTATGTACCGAGCAAGGTTGACATTTTATATGTATACCTTGTCGTAGGCGTACCAGCTGTATTTGTACGTATGTACATCTATCGCTTGCTTACTTGTAGGGAAGTACATTTTATATACTTGTACCACTGTATATTTTACACCTATTGACGATCACGTATCTGCTCCAGTTTTAAACTATATATATGCATGTATCGCCAGGACAAATGCATCCTTGCCATGATAGTTGTGATTTTATATTATAGATTGTGCCATGTTTAGGATTGCAGTTACTTCATCTCTTACCACGTCATGATCAGTATTATATGTTTGTAGTACAAGTACTTGCTTCCGTCCTGACAGGATAACGTTGTAGGTGTACTTTTCGAGGAGGAAATGCTTTGCGATACTTTTTATGGAGCTGCTTTTGAGGACCTGGCCTTTGCTCCAGAAGAGGCCCCAGTGGAGAACCTTGCTTAGACTTGCCAGTCGACTATAGACTTAGAGTTATTACAACTTTTATTTAGTTACTGGACTTTGTCTCCAGTTATTACTTTGGAAGTGTATTAAACTTTAAAACATATTTGCTTTCATCTGTAAATGTTATGTTGTGACAAACAATCTCAAATGCTTTAAATATAATCTTTAGCACACTTAGTACTATCCTGACTATCTTCTAGAACAGCTTACAATGCTTTTACCAAGCGTAGGCTGGACATGGCTCGGCCTGGCCCAACAATTTGGGTAGCGGGTCGTGACAGGTCTGTTGTTGACATTTGTGGCAATGGTGCTGTGTTATTCAAATGCCAAAATGAAGAACACAAGGTCATGTCCGACGTATACTACATTCCAAAACTCCGTACCAACATTGCAAGCTTAGGGAAGCTTGGTGAACACGAATGCAAGTTGATCATGGAAGATGGGGTGTTATGCATATTTGACCGACAAAGGCGGCTGATAGCGAAGATGAAACGGTCGAGCAACCGGTTGTATATTCTCAACTTGAGTCTAACTCAACCGGTGTGCTTGCTGACAAGATACAACAAGGAAGAATGGTTGTGGCATGCAATGTACGGCCACCTGAACTTCCAATCATTGCAAAATATGGCATAAGATAAGATGGTGGAGGGAATGCCGTGCATTGAGCACGTTGACCAGCTATGTGACGGATGTATGGTAGGCAAACAACGACGTGCACCGTTCCCTCAGGAGTCACCGTATCGGACAGAGAAGCCACTCCAACTCGTGCATATGGATTTGTGTGGGCCAATCACCCCAGCAACTCTGGGAGGTAAAATATTTTTTTCTACTTGTTGATGATTTTACTCGGTACATGTGGGTGGAGTTTCTCAGGAACAAAGATGAGGCATTGAGTGCTTTTAAAAAAATAAAATCAAATGCCGAAATGGAGGTGGATCGCAAGTTGAAGGGGCTCCGAACCGACAGAGGTGGCGAGTTCACATCAAAGGACTTTAGCCGTTATTAGAAGGACCTGAGAATTAAAAGGTTTCTCACCGCACCATATACTCCACAAAAAAAACGGCGTGGTTGAACTAAGAAATCAAACCCTTGTTGCCATGGCACAAAGTCTTCTCAAAAGCAAGAAAGTTTCCGAAATCTTTTGGGGAGAAGCAGTGGCGACGGCCGTACATCTTCTTAACCGAGCGACGACGCGAAGTCTGGTAGGAAAGACTCCATATGAGACTTGGTATCTTAAGAAACCAAAGGTGCATCATTTTTGAACTTGTGGTTGCATGGCACATGTGAAAACTATGACGCCACATCTCAAGAAGTTGGCGGATAGGAGCACTCAAATGGTGTTACTTGGCTATGAAAATGGATCTAAAGCCTAACGAGTTTATGACCCAGTCGCAAGAAAGTTGCATGTGAGCGGGGACGTGGTGTTCCAGGAAGAGGAGTAGAATTGGAACTCGACACCAGGGGACTGTCTTACCTCGGAAAACACATTTACCGTGCAACTTAAAGATTATGGCAGCATAGGAGTTGAGGAAGACGGCGACAACGACGAGCAATCACCAGCATCTCTGCCAGAAAGAAGTGGAGCACGACATACGACTGCTACGGGTATGGGTGATACCGCTGCTATTACTCGGTGACATGCGAATGCTACTGCTACTTCTCCTTCGACAGCGCCAAGTGAAGTGGGTAATGCTGCTACTACTTCTCCTTCGACATCGCCAAGTGCAGCGGGTGATGCTACTGCTACTATTCCTTCCCTGATGATGGGCGGTCAAAAACGCTATCGATCTCTCTAAGAGGTGTACGACGCCATAACATCGCTGGATTTGGAAGAAGTCTGGCTGTGTATGCTAGTTGCGGAAGAGCATGTGAGCTTCGCAGATGCTGAGAAACAAGCATGTTGGCGACGTGCAATGAAGGAAGAATTGGCTGCTATCCAAAACAATAAGACATGGGAGCTCACAAGCCTACCGAGTGGACATAGACCTATTAGCCTGAAGTGGGTTTATAAATGTCACTACCACTTTTCTAGCTTAAGGGTATTTTGGTCATTTTTAAAATTTTAGAATTATTTTGGAATTATTATTATTAATTATAATTATTAGAGTTTTTAGTGATTTTTAGTATAATTGATTTGGTGCTAGTTTTGACTTTGACTAGTGTTGACTTAGGAGACTGTCCTAGATGCTAACCTAGGTAATGACTACTTGGTTAGGTTATGAAATCCTAGTTTGACCTAAGTTAGTGACATTTAACTCATTAGAATTTATTTGGAAAAATTAGGTTTTGATTTGATTAGAAATGGCTTGTGATTTCACAAGTCATGACTTGTGACTTAGGCTTAGAGGCCCAAAGCCCAACACCTAGTGAAACCTAGCCCTAGTCCAGCCCATGGCAGGCCACACTTAGGTCATTTCCCCTCTATTTAATGCTCCTAGAAATTAGGGCTAGCCTCCTTAGAAATATTTGCAAAGTTTTAGAAAGAGGTGAGTCTCCATCTTCTTTAATTCATAGAAATTTATATTTAATTCCTTTTCCACCCAAACCAATTGCAATAGGTTCTAATCCATCTGTTCTTACTGTTTATGGAAGAATATTTTAGAGTTTGGACAATTTGGGGAAGTTTGGCTATCAAGAGGAACACCCCTCTTTAGAGTTTTTTTGGAGGATTTGCAACCTATAGGTAATTTCAATTCTACACCATAGAATACTGATTTTATTGTATATCTAGGAAGCCCTAGACCTAACCTAACTGTAGGACTAGCTAACCCTAGAATTCGAGTCCATTACGTGTCCGTATCGGACACGTATCAGTCCTTGTATATAGGTGTTTGACGAAATGCCCCAAAGGGCATTTCGATTTAATTTCGGGGATGTAATTGAATAGGAAGTTAGGTTTTAACCTCGCTTAGGGGTTTCTAGTGCTCTGAGCACGTTTTAGTGTCGTGTCGAGTCGTTACGGACACACGAACACTCGGGTGCACACGCGAGCGCGCGGGCACTGTAGCTGCCCTGCTACTCGGGGCTGATTTCGAGCTGGACACGCCACTTCGACACATGATACTTGACACACACGAAGGGGCGACCACTGACACCACGTATGTCAAGTTGCACGGCCTCTCGTGTCGTGTCGGACACGGTGTCGCGCGTGCATGGGTAATGTACTGTGCGTGCACAGAACTGAGTTTGGTTCTCTGTTTAATTTTAGTTTTAAATGATTTAAATTGTGTTTTTAATTGTTCATTAGATCCTAAATATGATATATTATCTATGTTAAATTAGTTACATGTTAGTTTAGGTTTTGTAGCATGGGAATTGGATTCGAATGGGGTTATTTGCATGATAACTGACACATGTTACTGATACATTGTTTTTTCCATTTCCTAAACACTTTAAATCCCTGTTTAATTATGTTCTTCACTGATCAATGATCCCCACATGTTTGGTTGTTCATGTTAGTTCAATATTGCACTTCGAATTAGACTTTTGAGTATGTAATGGGATTTTAGATTTGGTGTTGGTTTTTTGAATGATATAGTGGATACATTAGTTTTGTCTGAGAATGGTTTCTTCCCTTAACCTGAACTGGATCTCCGAAAAACCTGAGTATGAAGCCTCTGAACATCCTGAATTGATTTTCTTTCCCTTTTCGAATGGGTATTGAAATGTTTTACTGATAACTGAAATTGGTTTCCCTTTCCTATTTTACTGAGATTGAATGATCTAATTCCTAAAACCTGAGTATGATCTTTCCCTATAACCTGAGATTTGAATGAATGATTTATCATTAACTGATTTCCTTTTTCTTTAGTGAACTGTAACTGAAATGGGTTCCTAATCTGGGATTTAGTTTTAGAACTGTCATGTGGATTATGGATTTGTTTTCAATGGTTGAATTGGTATTGGATTTGGTTCAATTTCTGGTTAGGACTGTCAGGACTGAAAATTGGGTTTTGGGTTTTCTGTTTTGAACTGGAATTGCAATATTGGTTTCCTTTTTCTTATGAGCATAGACTGAACTAATTCCCTTCATTCCTGTATTCCATTTCTGTGTAATACTTGCTGAACTTTCCCACTGTCCACATATCATTTCACACACCATGTATACTCCACTATAACACACACTGTTCTCACAATGTACCCACTATTTTCTTCTAACTATTTTCCTGTTTTCCCCAAAACTAGATCTCTTAACACACACACACACAGGTTTGCCATTCACTGATTTCCTATTTGACACATGCCACTGTTTTACATGTTCACATGCCTTACACTAATTCATTCTCTGTTTACCTGCAAACACATCCTCACTTGACACCACACTCACATGTCTATGTCTAACACACACACACTTGAACACACATGCCCTCTTGCACACACATGTCTATTCCTGCACACTCACATACTCTCATATTTTCATTCACTAACACACACACTCTCATGCCTACACACACTCTTGCACTCTCTCACACACACTTGGACACATAAATGTGTCCCCCCTTTCTCTATACATATGTATATATATATATATATATGTATTGAGATATATATATATATATTGGTATCCTATATATATGAGTGTGTTCTATTATATATTTTAGATATATATGTATGTGTGGTATACACATAGGAGCCTATATGTTAATATGTGTATTCTATATTAGATTGTGTAGTATAGCAATATGTGTATTATATTTTAGAGATAAATATTGTCATGTGTGTATGTGTTATGGTTTGGTTCATAGGCATGATATAGCCTATGGCCTATGAGTGTGTCTGCTTGCCTAGTGAGTCTAGATTAGACTTGTGTAGCCTTGTCAGACCTAGAATAGACTAGTATAGACTTGTTGACTTAGGTTTGACTTGGTCGACCGAGTTTGACTTCTAGGGTTGACCAGAGTTGACCAAAAGTTGACTTTGGCCTAGATTAACCTAGATTCATGTAGAATGCATTGTAGTGCATCTTATTACCATTCTGGACTTGTTATGACTTGTGCTGTTCTAATAGGAGCCAGACACCACTCCTCGGACAGTACTTTCACCTTGGACATTCAGATAGCAGGCGAGTACATTCTCTGATCTTTTGATACCTGTCTGGACTATATTCTTGCTCTAGATTACTCTACTTGATGCTGACACGTATCTTCATGGATTAGTACTATATGGATCCTTTCCTGAGATGTTATCCCTCTACGGGTGCATCGGGTATTTCATGTTCATGTACTTTATCATGTGTATCAGGTACTCCTTGTACTCGTACTAGTTCATGTATTTACATGTTCTCATGTGCTTTCATGTACTATCATGTGCCTCATGTACTACTCATTACATGAGTTCACGTATCTTTAGCTGTATTCATGTGCCAATAACGTAACTTGAATGGATCCTTGTGTATTGATTGGGGCGGGATGAGTAGAATTGGTTATGTGAACACTATCCCCAGTAGGTATTCATGTGCTTCTTAGTTGTATTTATGTGCTCCTGAGCCGTGTACATAACCATATTGTATTCTAAATCACGTAGCCACTTTCAGTCTTTACTATCATGTATTTACTTTCAGTTACAAATATCTCCTGTTTTCCTGTACTTCCTTTTCAGCACTTCCTGTATTTTACTCTATTGCATGATTTATATTCCTAACCTGTTATGAACTGTTTTGAGAGATATGTGCTCGTTCCCGTCCTGATTGGACCTGTTGACAATTTTACAGAGGACGAGGAGGAGGCCTACTTAGATACTTTCTATGGGACAGCCTTAGAGGACACTTGTGATCCGGACTTCCAGTCGGATCCTTTAGCAGTAGAGACTGTTGCTCCATAGATGTCTTTATCTTATTTTATTGTATTAGAGATTTAGTTGTATATATTTGGATCTGTATTATGTCTGGATGTTAGTGGAGTTTATCATAGACACTTAGTTTCTCTCTATTGTATTTCCTGTGGTTTTGGATCTTGTATCTTTTATATCATTCTATCTTATCGTATTCTACCTTAGCTGTGATTGAGATATATTCTGTTATGTTACCCCCATTCGGGGAGTATAACTGTTATTACCTTAAACTGTTAGATGTTGTGACCTAGGACAGCGTTCTACCGTCGACACTGCGGCGTAGGCTAGACGTATCCACGTCTCGTGTCCTTACTCTAGGGTGCGGGTCGTGACACGTTTTTAGTGGTGGCCTATGCAGGCCTAGGTTGGAAATGCAGTAGTATTCGAACTAGAATATCGCTGCAGCCTGCAGTAGGAATTAGTATATTTTTGAAGGTACTCAATCACACTAGAAAAACTCCGTATCAGATTTCGTATATCTATTTTGCTGCTTATTGTCTTCCTTAGAATTTTAAACTATCCTCCTTTGATTTTTTGACTCATTCTCAGAAATTGTTTCTTGTTTGATCTGTGTCTCCAGGATAGTTGAGACGAGATCGCATCGCCCTGGACTGGGAGACGCTGGAGAGGGGTCTAGCACCTCTCGACCTCAGCAGCAGCCAGCTCCCGGTGCCATAGGGCCAGTGCAGCCTTCAGGAGTCGGTATTTCTGTAGCCTTTGGAGGAGCACCTCCACCAGTCAGGAGGCCGACAATCGTGATTCCTGAGATCCTTCCACCGTAGCAGCCTCCGCCTGCGGGGATGGTAGACGCTGCACATTTCTTCTCCTTCGTGGAGAGGATTTTGGAGTACCACCAGCAGCAGCAGACGAGGCAGACTACCGATTTTCATCAGGGGATCGATGAGGCACACCAGCTGGTTCGCACTACAGTCGAGATGATTACTGCTCAGGGGGCCCAGCAGCAGCCCCGTCGGAGGGAGAAGGACATACAGGACTTCCAGAAGATGCACCCTCGGGAGTTTTTCGGCACATAAGGCATCCATATTGCATATGACTGGATAGAGCATATCGAAGAGATCTTCCGACTGGCGGAGATACCAGATCGACTCCAGATCGAGGCAGCGGGCAGTCAGATACAGGACTTAGCCCATGCGTGGTATCAGACAGATCCCAGGGTGGGAGTTGAGGGCCAGACTTGGGCCCAGTTCAAGGAGCTGTTTAAGGAGCAGTTCTTTCCTGATGTGGCCTTGGGAGGTATCGAGCCATAGTTCGAGGGTCTGGTTCTGGGAACCAGACGGTAGCTGAGTATGTTGAGGAGTTTTGTAGACTGGCCCGGTTCATAGATGACTTGACTGAGAAGATGAAGGCAAGGAAGTTTCGCCGGGGCTTGATTAGAGAGGTTCGGTCACTGACTAAGAGTGACTGGAACGCTACATTTGCTGAGATATTTTCTGGGGCTATGGCGGCGGAAGACGACCTAGGGCTGAAGAAGAAGAGGGGTCGTGACTTCCAGGGTGGTAGCAGCAGTCAGGGGCAGGCCAAGAGGCCTCACTTCCAGCAGCACTTTCAGCAGCAGAGGCCAGTTCAGCAGTATCAGCAGCAGGGTCGTCACTACGTCAGAATTCGTATTTTTCGACAGGCTAAAACCGTCGAAAACTGTGTTTATTGACGGTTTTGGACCGTCACATGGTCCGTCAATAATAAAAATGTAGTTTACTATAAATGACGGTTTTCTACCATCGAGACGTAGGTGGAGAAAACGACGGATTTCGTCTGTCATATAATAAACGGCGGACTTCTTCTGTCAAGTATTCCGCTTAACACAATTCGACATACCTGTCTATTGTTGACAGGTGATATCCGTCAAAATTCTAAAAAATATTCACTAAAATTATTTTTAATTAATTAAACCTATTTTTGTTGTAAACCAGTACAAAAATATTGAATCTGAATATAAATCAAAAGACTCAATTCAAAATGAATATAACACAATTCATTCACGAATCACAATTGAAAATGAACACATTCAATCAAAATGAATATAACACAAATCATTCACGAATCACAATTGAAAATGAACACATTCAATCAAAATGAACATAACTTATGAACATAACTGACAATTGATTCAAAGTCTCAATTGATATTGAATATCACCAAGTAGAAATTGTTTTTGTAGCATCCAAATACTTGCAGTTGTTCTCACACATAACATCCAAACTGAAAAAGTAGTAGTATTTCAGAATACATACGAAGTTCACTACAAAAAAAACTAAATGCTAATATTCAAATCCTAATAAATTGAACGGACTCTTTTGGCCAATTGATCATATCACTAAGCATAATGTCTTCAAACTTTCCATCCCCTTCAAACAAATATGCACTGCGGTCAAATATTTCATCGACGATAATACTATAAACATCTTCCTTTGGCGGTGCGTCAGAATTTAAGTGTCCAAAAGCAATGTGTTTTCTTTTGAAGTCCTTTAGAAAATATGTCTTTGGCAAGCCAGATTGTTCCGGTACCTACAACCATTGAAACACAAAAATACAATATTAACTACTGGAATTTACATAGAAAGATGCAATTCTTTATTCCTTCATCTCAAATAGTAAGCGTAGCATAGATCAGAAGATAAAAACACCATGTGTAAACAGAAGCAAAGTTTGTAATTATGAGTTTTTTTATTTGTATTGAGTCTTTTGATTGACATAATGATAGAAACCAAACTGAATGACATAATGCAAAGTTTGTAAACAGAAGTAAAGATTAGACTAATAGCCAAATGGCCAATGCTTCTGTTTACAAACTTCTGTCTCTAAACAAACCCTGGGAGACAAGAACGGAACATCAGATTAGAGTTTTATCAATCTGAATGACATAATGATAGAATAATCCCTATTAAAAAGCTTAAGCATTTGACTTAAGCATTTGGGTAAAAAACTGGAGAAATTAAAAATTGGGACAACAGTCTAAACTTTGTGTCTTCGGAGAAACTAAAATGTTATCATTTGTTGTTTAAAGTTTAAACATAGTACAATGTCAACAATAAGTCAAGTGAAAGACTTTACTAGGACAATCTAATCTATTTATCAATGGCAGAATTTTGCAAATTTTTGGAGAATAAGAATTTTGCTTGTCGACAGTAAATCTGGTGATTTCGGTATTATATTTTTGGAGAAAATTGAGAAAATGGCAGATCTGAGATAAATTTTGGAGGAAAACGGTTTGTCAAGATTTTTCTTGCAAAGTAGGGTTTACATCTTGCTTTTTCTAGAAGAAATTTGATGAAAATTGTATGTTCTTAGGCTTTTGTTGTAGATCTGCACTTTGATAATATTAGAAATGTCTTGCTGGAAAAACTAGTATGCATTTGATCTCAAACTATTTTTTTTTTTGAAATCCCACTCACACACAATTGGGGGACTCGAACCTTGCCAGTCCCTCCTGATGTCCGCTCTAATACCACTAGGCTAGAGAGTTCGGACCATTTGATCTCAAACTAGACAGAATGAAAATTGAAGTTCATCATATGGAACTGTAGAATTGTGATTTAATTTTTGTTCTTATATTTTCATTTTTCTCTCCTCTTTATAAAGTGTAGAATTGAAATTAAAGTTTTATCATATGGAAGTGTAGAAGTGAAAATTAAAGTTAACTATATTTGAGGCTAATAAAATACATATTGTTTGTCTAAATTCATCATGATATCTACTGCTCTATGTTTCAAGTATCAGTTATGTAGAGTTTTACTCTGGTAGGGAAATTTTGTTAAAAAGTTTAATCTCTGTTTTTTTTTCTTACAATGAAACTAATTATTCATTTTACCACAACTCAGACTTTCTATAATGTTATATGGGCTGTGTGCATTTAGGGATTACTTCTAGGTTTTCCATTTTCTAATTTGGTATAAATTAGCTTGCATGTGCTCTTCCGAATAGAAATTTGGTATGCCTTTCTTCTTTCGAGTAGAAATTTGGTTTCTATAAAACTAGTGGCCAAGGGCTCATTTTGTATGAGGTGGTGCATTTAGACCCATGGGATGTATTATGCACTATATACCTCTTTCTATTTTTATATGTGGTCTGGAGAATACTCCATTTGTGTCAACAGAGGTAGTCTGTATCAAAATTTTATGAATTTGTATCAATTTTCTGCAGTCTCAGTGAAGTTTCGCATGAGTTCCTTATTTTTATGAATTTGTACACAAATGGAGTATTCTCAGACTGCAGAACAATCTGGCAAAGTATTCTCAGTGAGACTGCAGAACATATTTTTATGAATTTGTATCAATTTGTATAAAATTTGTTATGAAAAAAATATGGAACTCATGCGAATGGAGTATTCTCAGTGAGACTGCAGAACCATATCATGAATTTTTATGAATTTGAACATCAGCAAAATTGAACGTCAGCAAACTTCACTATAAATTGAACATCAGCAAAATTGAACATCATCAATTTTATGAATTTGTATCAATTTTCTGCAGTCTCAGTGAAGTTTCGCATGAGTTCCATATTTTTTTCTCTTTGCAACGTTGCTGATGTTCAATTTATACTTTGCCAGATTCAATATCTTAATTTACTGATACTTGTCTTAGTGTACCTTAACACAAATTTCTTATTATACTTTTTTTTGCAGGGGTTGGCTTGGATTGCAAGTACACAGTGCTAAAGTTTTCCAGTGATCTCAATTTATACTCTGAAGTTTGATACCAAGTTTGATACCAACAAAACAATGGAGGATTTCTTTTCTCGTTTGATACCAAGAATGCAGTGAATCTGTAACTCAATCTTGTGGACTGATCCTCTATATACTGCATATATATAGACACACTCTAATCAAACACTCAAGTCAGTTCTCTGCACATGTGCCACTCGATTGATATTAAAGGGTAGGAAGATATATCACTCAAATAAGTGTGAAGCAAAAGTTAAGATCAGTATTTATACCTCAGAAGAACCATGAAGTGATGATGATGACTGTTGTCTTGTTTTTGGATGGTTGTTTTTTATTATTTCTTTGATTGTAGCCATTTCTTCTTTAAGTGTAATTAGATCCGTCTCCATAGCTTCATTTTTATTCTTCAATTGACGAGTAACCTCTCTACTTGCCGCTGAAGCACGAATCTCTGTCTTTGAAACACCTCCACCCATGCCACGAACATAACCCTTTCTATCACGTCCGAGTACCTAACTCCCACATCATGCAAAATATCAACTTTTGTCTCAAACAAAGTATCTGGTTGGGTCTCAACTTTTGTCTCATACAAAATATCAACTTTTGTCTCATACAACAACATATGGCCCTTAAGGTATCATGTAAAAAACCTGAAGTACTCTTATTGTGGATTTTCCTGTTAACTAGATTGCCTTCAATTTTCTTTTTAGGTAGAATCATGTAATTTTCTGTGCTCTCTGCTTCAAATAGCATATGGCACTTAAGGTATCATGAATGAAGCATCCAACTGAGAATCATTTGAGTGGTTGAATATCGATCTATTTTTACAAGGCATAAGCTGATGGTATATTCGGTTGGAATGCATACAAAATATCAGTTTTTGTACAAGCTAACAACCTGATGTATCTAATCAACATAGTGAACAATTGCAAGGCATAAGCTGCAAATAAAATGAATGTGCGCCCCAACATGGTAGTCACTTTGCTATACCTGCATATGAGTGGCACAGTTTACTTCATGCATATATTGGTATGCACTACAGATGTTGAGTAATCCATCAGGTTGGTACAATCAAAATTTTGTGATGTTATTTGGTTGGTAAGGTATCATGAATGGAGCATCCAACAGCATATGGCCCTTAATCATGTAAAAACCTGATGTACTCTTATTGTTGATTTTCCAGTTAACTAGATTGCCTTCAATTTTCTTTTTAGGTAAAATCATGTAATTTTCTGTGCTCTATGATGTACTCTAATCAAAAGACCTGATGTACTCTAATCAAAAGAATCAAATAATTGGTATGCACAAAAAGTTCAAATATTGGAAAGAATCAAATATTTTAAGTTCAAGTACAAACCTTCAAAAGATTCGTCCAAGGTCCTGTAAAGGTTCTGTACGCTAAAAAAATGATACAAGGTATTCTAGAACACCTTGCAAGTAATCTTTGTATTCCCTATAGAAAAAGCCAATAGATACATTCATTCATGATTAAAATAGGGGTAGGGAGAAGATTCATGTGAATTTTCCAACTGCGAAGTATGTCATTCCACAATGAATAGTAGATATAAATTAGTGGATGCTTCTGATTTAGACATGAAGTTCTCAAAATGAGTGTAGTTGCCATGAAATACTGTGACCTGGGAGTTTGGGAATAGGTATTTGCCGTATTTTGCATCTATTTTGCTGGTTCTTATTTCCATGAAACTTTTGTCAAGTGGGAAACGTGCTACTTGTAGGGACACAACCATATATCCCTGTTACTCATAAAGAATGGAGATGGATCAGGTTTGACATAGTTACATCTGTATATGACAACGCCATTTTCTTAGGTTATATTAGGTATGTGTATCCAATGTTTTTGATCAAAATTCTTCTATTGGGGTGCGACAACAGTTTTCCAGTAAATACAAAGCATGAGAAGCATTATGGTCTATCAAAACCAAACATTGTATGGAATGTGTTCGTATGGTTTTTTACGACCCGGTGCCCTGCACTGTAAGCTATGGCATGTGGAATTAGGGTATTAACCAGAGGAGCTGTGAGAGGGCACCCCCCTTGCTTGGCTCGTGCTCTCTAAAGAAAAGAAGACCTAGAGCCTAAGACGAGCCTGGATCTGAGTTCAAGCTCGGCCCTCTATACTATTCACAAGCTCTATCTTGGCTTACGAGATGCTCGTTTAAATTAGGAAGCTTGATGAGCTTGAAAAATTGACAAGCTTAAGCTTAAATTGAGTTTTTTTATAAGCTCATGAGCTTTGCCCCATACTGAAAGTGTAGCTCAACGAGCTCAAAATCAAATTTAAAGTGTGTATGAACTTCATACCAAATTGAAAATGTTTACTATTCTAATTCTTATTAGTATTATATATAAATACATGAATAAAAATGAGCAGTCAAATACCTCTAAGCTCGGGCTCGTTTATCTAAAGAGTCTATCCTTAACAAGGTTTGTAGTATCGTAATTGGTATCAGACACTTCCTAGGATTATCGGGATCGGCCATTTCGGATCGGAGTATTATTTTTTGGGGTATCGGGAAACAAATAATTATTAATAAATTATTAGAAAATATATTTTATACATTAGGCATATTAAGTATTTTCAGTGTTGTTTCTAAATAGTTTAAAATTGAATGAAATACTATTCACCATTGCCGATTAGTTTTGAAGGAAGTCAGTTTAGAGGAATGTTCTTTTCAAGCTCTGAAGCTTCATATTCACATATGTGCTCCATATTTTTCTTTGATATACTTTAGCTTCATTTGAAGCTAAATTTTACTTATATTCCAAAGACACCACGGAACACGACATGATGATCGCCACGGTCAGAACCAAGTGCAGCCACGTCACCGGCGACCTGACCACATCGATTGTCGACCCCAACAGGGCAGGACAGCCGACCCTCATCGTAGAAACGAGGAAGATTCACATAGCAAATTCAAGAAATTTATCACAAGAAGAAACAATGTCCCCCACGACAGAAACGATACCAAAATTTGTAAAATCTGAGCTATAACCAAAATCGAATTCGGAACAATAATAGAAGCAAAAATATATAAAAAATTAAATAACAAGATTAAACAATACCTGAGTGCTAATTAATTCTTCAGCCTTACTTAGAGCTCGTTCCTCTCCATGGAAATAGAAAAACCCTAATTCCTATTCAAAACCTAGATTCGGAGTTTGGAGATCACCAAGTCGATCAGATTAAGAAATATAAGAAGATGAAAAACAAAAACAAAAAGAAATAGAAGATGAAGAAAAATAATAGCTTACTTAGAGGGATCCGCAAGAAAGAGATTTTGAGGGATGGTCGGAACACGTTACTGGAGCGGTCGATTGATGGGCTTGGAGTTCGCAGACTTGAGAAGAGAGAGAGGATGAAAATAGAACTTATAGGGAAAAGAGATTTTGAGGGAAAAATCTCTTTGGGCTCAACTCCAGCGGGAAAATTTGGGGGGAAAGGTTGGGAAAAATTTTGAGAAGAGAGAGAGATGAAAAAAATTCTCCTCTTAAGGCAAAACTTGTAGGGAAAAAAGATTAGTCCTTAATTTAATAGTTTAATCGATTTTAATAGAAATTGACAGATTTTGTCCGTCGAAAATATAACTACTAACATGGTCAGTCGTTATTTGCGAAGCTAAAGGGTCGAAAACTGCTGCTTTTGACGTAGTGCGTGCACCCTTTCAGCAGGTACAGCAGCAGCAGAGACATCAGCAGCAGGCACCCCGTCAGCAGCAGGTAGTCGTTTGTGCCTTCTGCAAGAAGCCGGGGCATATTATCCATGAGTGCAGGAAGAAGCTAGGCAAGTGCCTACTTTGTGGTGCGATAGATCACCAGTTGAGGGATTATCCTGGGGCTTTTGGGCGAGGAACTCAGGGAGGTGGAGCCAAGGCTCCAGCAGGCCAGCAGAGGGGACCAGCCCTGCAGATCCAGCAGCAGAGGTTCCATCAGCACCAGCAGCAGACACGAGGTGGACAGCAGGGGCGAGCTTTCGCCATGGCGGCTGAGGATGCAGAGGCCATCGGAGAGCTGATAGCAGGTTCGGTTCTTCTCGACTCCCTTCCAGTATTTGCACTCTTTGATTCTGGGGCTTTCCACAGCTTTGTGTCAGTATCGTATACTGTTAGACACAGTCTGGTTTCTGAACCATTGCCTAGGACCTGCAAGATCACGACCGGGGGTGGGATCATCCTCGTGAGTGATGTTTGCAGAGGGCGGAGCGTCATATTAGGAGGCCGAGAGTTGGGAGTGAGTCTACTCGTCATGCTACTACCGAAGTACGACATTGTATTAGGTATGGACTGGCTGAGTAGACACCACGCCCGTATTGATTGTCGAGGGGGTAGAGTTTTGTTTGGGGCACCAAGAGAGCCAGAGTTTGAGTACACCCGGCGGCAGGCAGAGCAGGACGGTGGAGTCTTCTGTGGAGCATCAGTTGAGGAGGAGGTGGCTCCATATCCCTTGATCGCAGAGTTTATGGACGTATTCCCAGAGGAGTTGACAGGGATTCCACCGGACAGGGATGTAGAGTTCTCGATAGACTTGGTTCCCGGCACGGAACCGATTTCTCAGCATGTCTATCGAGTGAACAACAGCAAATTGGTGGACTTGAAGAAGCAGGTAGATGAGCTGCAGGACAAGGGCTTCATCCGATCGAGTTCTTCACCTTGGGGTGCCCCGGTACTCTTCGTACCCAATAAGGATGGGTCGGTACGGATGTGTATCGACTATAGGGCACTAAACAACCTGACGATCAAGAACAGATACCCACTGCCGCGGATCGATGATCTCTTTGATCAGTTGAGCGGAGCTCGGGTGTTCTCCAAGATTGATTTGAGATCAGGTTATCACCAGGTGAAGGTGAAGGGGAGGATATTCCCAAGACCGCTTTCAGGACGCGGTACGGACAGTTTGAGTTTTTGGTTATGCCGTTTGGGCTGACCAATGCACCAGCAGTGTTTATGAACCTAATGAACAATGTGTTCTACCAGTACTTGGAGAAGTTCGTGGTGGTATTCATTGATGATATCCTGGTATATTCCAAGACAGAGGAAGAGCACGAGGAGCACTTGAGAATGGTTCTGGAGACACTCAGGAGGGAGAGATTGTATGGTAAGCTCTCGAAGCGCGAGTTCTTCCTAGACAGAGTTGACTTCTTGGGTCATGTGGTGACTGGAGATGGTATCTCAGTGGACCCGAAGAAGTTCACAGTAGTTGAGGCTTGGGCAGCGCCGACTTCAGTGGCAGAGATCAGGAGTTTCCTGGGGCTGGCAGGATATTATAGGAGATTTGTGCAGGATTTCTCCCGGGTTGCAGAGCCGTTGACTCGGTTGACCCGGAAGGATGCTGAGTATGTTTGGTCAGAGGAGTGTCAGACAGCTTTTGATGAGTTGAAGAAGCGGCTTACGACAGCTCTGATTCTGATATTGCCTTCAGGATCGGGTGGATTAACTATTTATAGTGATGCTTCAAGGAAGGGGCTGGGTTGTGTCTTGCAGCAGCATGGGAAGGTGATTGCCTATGCTTCTAGGCAATTACGTCCCCATGAGAAGAACTACCCTACCCATGACCTGGAGCTGGCAATAGTGATATTTGCTCTGAAGTTGTGGAAGCACTATCTGTATGGCGAGAGGGTGGAGATTTTCACAGATCACAAGAGCTTGAAGTATGTGTTTACATAGAAAGTGCTCAACATGAGGCAGCGCAGATGGCTAGAGTTGATGAAGGACTTTGACATCTCACTCCAGTATCACCCGGGAAAGGCCAACATGGTTGCCGATGCCTTGAGTAGGTATCCGACAGCCATGTGTTTGACTATGGATCGGCACTTGCTTGCAGACTTGGAGAGCCTTGGGATTGAGATGATTGTGCCCGGAGTGCAGATACAGTTACCTTCAGATACAGTCGGACTTGATAGAGAGGGTCAAGGCGACGCAGTTCGAGGATGTGGCTCTGCGGTGTATCTGAGAGCAGGTTCGTGCAGGGTTGGTGGATGACGAGTTTTCACTTACAGAGGATGGTGCCTTGAGGCACGGTTCCAGGTTATGTGTGCCTAGCGGGGAGCTCAGAGAGCAGATCATGCAGGAGGCTCACAGATCACAGTACTCTATACATCCTGGTGCCAATAAAATGTACAGGGATCTGCGAGAGCATGTCTGGTGGTACGGATGAAACGGGAGATAGCCCACTTCGTAGCTAGATGCTTGGTCTGTCATCAGGTCAAGACAGAGAGACAGAGGTCCGGAGGATTATTGCAGCCGTTGCCCATTCCAGAGTGTAAGTGGGAACATATCACCATGGATTTTGTATCTGGGTTACCGCGTACACCAGGAAGGAAAGATGCGATTTGGGTCATCGTTGACAGGTTGACCAAATCGGCCCACATTTTGTCATTCAAGGTGGGTACGTCTACAGAGAGGCTTGCGGAGTTGTACATAAGGCAGATAGTCAGGATTCACGGAGTTTCCGTCAGCATTGTCTCAGATCGGGATAGTCGCTTTACTTCCCATTTCTGGAGGAGTCTGCAGACTAGTTTGGGCACTCAGCTCAAGTTTAGTACTGTATACCACCCCCAGACGGACGGACAGTCAGAGAGGACTATTCAGACACTTGAAGATATGCTGCGGACGTGCGTCCTGGATTTTGGAAGTTCCTGGAAGGATCATCTACATTTAGTAGAGTTCGCTTACAACAACAGTTATCAGGCCAGCATTGAGATGCCATCGTTTGAGGCTCTGTACGGACATAGGTATCGTACACCCTTATCTTGGGATGATGTTGGAGAACGAGCTTTACTGGGACCAGAGATGGTTGTTGACGCAGCCGAGAAGGTGAAGCTCATCCGGGACAGACTTCGCGTGGTGCAGGACAGACATCGGCACTGGGCCGGTAGCCACCGAAGGCCGTTGGAGTTTGAGGTACAGATTTAGAGATAGGATTAGAAGTAGGTTGTATTTTTGTTTTGTTTGATTGATCATGTTTGATTTTTAGTAACTTGAGACCTTGCTTGTGATTAGATTAGAGACATAGTTTTCTGCGGATATCTCTGACTCGTGGTACGATACGTTTTGGTGGAGGTGGGAAGCTTAGTCCGCGCTTCATCGGCCCTTTCGTTATCAGCGGGAGAGTCGGTGACGTGGCATACAGGCTAGACTTGCCACCTGCACTAGTGGGCATTGTAAGCCCCTGTTTTTCAAATTTTAGTTTTATTAGTGCTAATTAATTTTTAATATTAGTTTTGGCCTTAAAATATTTTATTAGGATTTTTAGGAATTTTTTATAATTTCTAAATGAGTTTTATATATAAAAAAATCACTTTGCAAATTATTTGAAATTAATTAAATAGGTTTTATAACTTTTTGAAATGATTTTATATCAGTTTGTAATAAAAGGAAATGTTTTAATTAGGAAATGCAAATTTTGTTTTACATTTACTCACTAATAATTCCTGTGTGCAATTTTCTAATCTAGGAAAACCTAATTACAATTCTACCCGAACCCCCCCCCCCCCCCCACGACAGCTCTCTCACTCTCTCTCCTCCAGCTCTCACCCGCTCCCGTTGACCCCTGCCCCGACCGACCACGACCGCTGCCCCCGCCGAATCCGGCTGCCCCCACCGCCTCCAAAGACCCTATTTAAACCCCCCCACACTCCCCAGACCTAAACCCTAATCCTAAATTTCCCCTACGACTAACCACCGCCCTGTTCTTCCCCATTTTCCCTCTGCCAAAACGCTAGCTCCGGCTAGACCCGAGCGCCGTCCCTACGATGCACGCCACCACCGTCCACCACCATCATAAGGTTCGCCGCAGTGAGGCGAACACGTCGCCACCTCTTCGCCACCGTCCCGACGCCCCAAGCCGCCGCCTCCGCCTTCGAAACTTCGTGGAGAAGTCGGACACGTAAGTGTCAGCTTCGATTCGTGTCATGCGAGTCTCGTCTTCACATATGAGACTCGCCAGGACACGGGCAATACTAGGGTTGGCTTGGACACGGCCAAGTCGCTTCGTGCGTGTCGTGCTAAGCGAGGACACGCAGATACCTGTGTCCTTAACTGTCAGGACACAGGATAGTTTTTATATATTTTTTTTATGTTAATTAATTTGAACCTAAATAAATTAAACACAACCCTTTCCCTAACACAACTGATGGGCTGACCCCCTGGCCAGCCCATCCTAATCTAAACCCCCCCTCCCCCCGCGCGCGCGCTGTGTTGGCTCGGGTTCGAGCTGCCACTGCTGTTGTTTATTTTCTTTTCCTTTTTCTTTTTCTTTTTCTATTATATATATATATTATATATATATTTATATACATATATTTGTATATATATGTATTATTCTATATATACTATAATTTTGTATATATATATTTACTGTTTTTATATATATATATGTATACTTTATTATTTTGTGTATGTATATATATATATATATGTATTATGTATACATATATATTTATGTATATATATTTCTTTATGTATATATATTTCCTTATGTATATATATTATTATATATATACTATTATATATATATGTATACATTAATTTTGTATATATATATATATATGTTATATAGATAAGTATTTTCTTATATATATATATATATATATATATATATATATATATATATATATATACGTATATGTATATATATATACATATATGTATATATATATATATATACATATATGTATACATATATATATATATATATATATATATATATATATATATATATATATATATATATATATATATATATATATATATATATGTAATTTTTATATATATATATATATATCCAATATGTAAACATCCCTATATTTGTGTATATATATTTTCATATATATATATACACTATTTTATGTATGTATTTTACTTAGCTTAGTATAAATTATCTTTATAAGATAATATTCATACTTTTATAGTTACTATGCATAACTTTACCTTATTAAAATATTAATATATATTTTATATTTCTACCCCTTAGTATTTTCTGTATATTTAAATTACTGCAACCATTTGGTGTCCAAGCCTAGCATGGATATTTTGGCTCAAATATGTTTTCACACATTTAAGACCTGTACAAGTCATATTGGACTTGATTCATGGCCTTGGGTCCTGTATTTGAACTTTGGTTCAAATTATATACATGGACAAAATACGTAGATAATTAATTATTGTGTGCAATGCTGTTTGTGATTTTCTAAAAATACTTAAAGTATTGCTAAAATTATTGAAAAATAGTTTTTAGATACTATGTTAAGTTAGCTAATTTAGTATAATTTTTGTAGTATTTAATTTACTGTTTTGCCACTAGTTTGGCATATGAAACCAAAACTCATTTTCTGTATACTTAGGAAAACTGATTTTTTATAAAATACTTGTACTGGTTAATAAATTCCAGAAAAATTATAATAAATTTCTATGATTAACAAGGATCACTTTGATACTTTACTTTAAACAAAACTAGGCTTTTTGTCTATCTCTAAAATTGTTAGAACACAATGGTCTTTTGATTTATTTATTGATTAATTACGACTTGTAGCTTTTGTGCTATTTTGAGTTTTAGCCGTGTTAAACCCCATCCCTTCACTAGTGTAAGGACCCTAGAAAGTTAGTTAACATAGTGTGTCACCCCACATTGGTCTCCTATGCCAAAGTCATTATTTTGGCTAGGTGCCCAATCACAAGTCGTGTTTCACCAATTAGTGTCCTAGTGTTTTAGCTTAGTGTAAAACTAAGTTATTGTATTTACTTCTACAGCGACGAGTTACCGGACATCCATAGCATTGTTATCGCAGCTTGTTTTGTTTTGCTTTGCTAGAGGCAAGTACTTTCTACGAACTTTACATATTGTCACATAAATGAACTGCAAACCCCACCATTTTAAATGCTGATCCTTGGGGTAGCAAGTTAGATCTCTACATGTTATACTTTCAGTTACTACCATGCTTAGAACAGTCTTGATGTATCTCTCACATGATTAGAATATGGGTTATGGGGAAACTGTTAGTAGCGTACGTGATCATGCCCCCTTACTCGTACGTACGTACCGAGCAAGGTTGACATTTTATGTATACCTTGTCGTAGGCGCACCAGCTGTATTTGTACGTATGTACATCTATCGCTTGTTTTCACTTGTACGTATGTACATTTTATTTACATTGTGCCTCAGTACATTGTACATCTATTGACCGATCATGTACCTGCTACAGTTTTAAACATTACATATACATCTGCCTCTATGACATATGTGTCCTTGCCATGATAGACTATGTGATGCCATGCTTTCCAGTTATTCCTCTTATGTTCATTTCCATATTTCATATGCTAGTTTGCTAGATTTAGTACTTGCTCCCGTCCTGACAGGATAACGTTGTAGGTGTCCTTACTGAGGAGGAGTTACTCTGCGACACATATTATGGGATTACTGCCGAGGACCCGGCTCTGCTTTACGAGGATGTTCCTGCGGGGAACCTCGCCTAGTTGTCTTTTGTTTACTTAGACTTTTGAGAGTAGACATGTATTAGACTATATCTTTTTGTAACTGGACATGTATCCAGTTTTACTTTACAGTTCACTTGTACTTGGACATTTTACTATATACGACGACTTTTGTGTTTGGAGCATTTATGATTCTTCTTCACTTATAGAACTGTTAGCACATTTTAGTCTTATCCTGTTGTCTTTAGAACAACTTACTACGTTTTATCTCAACGTAGGCTGGGCATGACTCGGCCTGGCCCAACAATTTGGGTAGCGGATCGTGACATGTTTTTAGTAGTGGCCCACGCAGGTCCTGACTAAACTGTTTGGTTACGTTATTGTACCAAGCATGCCTGCAATTAGGAACTTAAGGTAATTAGACAACATTAGGAAAGACGCTTAGAACACTTAGAGGAATGCTAGGATTGCAACATCGGAAATACATCACCTGTTTGCTATTATAATTAGATTTTCTTGCATATGATTACTTACTTTAAAATTCCTTATAAGTCTTTTTATGTGTAATTTAGATGGTGCTTACTCGTTCATCCCAGTATGTTACCCCCGAGAATGGGGCCCTCCATATCTAGTCAGCTGACCCGTTGACTGATATACCTCCACCTACCACATTCCCCCACTCCACAGATCCACAGACCCAGATACCACCTTCTACATCCCAGTCCCAGCAGGCCCCGATACTTCCACCACCCCCTATCACTATACCCACCCAGGCTTCCGTCACACTCGACGGGACCCAGCTGCTCACACTGATCCAGGGGTTCCTAACAACCCATCAGGAGCAGACTACCCTACTCCGCCAGAGCATGGAGCGTTCTGAGAGACGTCCCGTGGTCCCACCACATGTAGAGCCACGGCAGAGAGCGGGGACGATCAAGGACTTCATGGGTTTGAATCCCAAGGAGTTCTCAGGGACTGAGGGCATAGTAGTAGCTGATGACTGGCTAGATTCAGTAGAGAGGAAGCTTCTGGGAGTTAGGATGCCGGATGACCTTCAGGTCGAGGCAGCAGGATTTCTGCTGATAGACTTAGCCGGAGTCTGGTTCAGGAATGAGCCGTTGTTCGCGAGAGGTAGAGCCACCTGGGACCAGTTCAAGACCCAGTTCAAGAAGAAATTCTTCTCGACCATTGCTAGAGTAGCCATAGGGCTACGATTCCAAAACATCCAGCAGGAGAACCGTTCTGTTGATGACTATGCGGCAGAGTTTAGTCGCCTGAGCCGTTTTGCTCCTAGTCTGGTTGTTGATCCAGGGGAGATGACCCATAGATTTTGCCATGGTCTAGTTCCAGACATTGGCATTCTTATAGTGGCGAACGGTACGACTGACTACTACCAGAGCCTAGAGTTAGCCCAGAGCATCGAGGAGCGTCTTCTATCATGCAAGAGGCCGACTTCTGTACATCATGAGGGACCGTCCAAGCGTCAGGCTTTCCAGCAGAAAGCACCGACGCCACCCCAGCAGACTTATCGTCCCCCTACACCATATCATCAGACCCCACCAGTTAGAGCCCCGGGACCCCGACAGCAGCAGAAGGGAGCTATATGTTCTTTCTGCGAAAGACCAGGACACGAGTACTCCATCTGCAGGAAGAGGCTGAAGCAGTGCTTAGTTTGTGGGTCTGCCATCCACATGATACGGGAATGCCCAGTAGCCAAGGGACCTAGAGCACCGCTTTCGACTCAGCAGCAGAGGTTCGGGCAGTATCTGCAGCAGCAGAAGGGACCTCAGGGGAAGGTTTATAGTCTAGCTATTGAGCCGGAGCCGGAGCAGGTTTCGGAGCCGGATTACTTAGCAGACGTCATTACAGGTCATGTTTATTTGCATACTTTTCTAGCTATATGTTTGTTTGATTCTGGTACATCTTATAGCTTTCTATCATTAGAGTTTATGCATAAACATCATCTAGTAGCTACACCTACTGCGGAGATTAGTAGAGTGATGACGGGAGAAGGACCAGTGCCTATTAGATCTATCTATAGATGTTCTATTTTTATAGCCGGGAGAGAGTTCAGGGGACGATTCTTTGTGATGCCACTCCCCGGTTATGATATCATATTGGGGATGGACTGGCTTAGCTATGCCCATGCATCTATAGATTGTCATGAGGGTAGTATTTTGTTCAGTCCCCCAGGCACAGCACCATTCAGTGTCAGGAGGACAGGGCCGGAGATCAGCCTAGAGCCGAACTGTTGTGCAACAGTTGGGGACGCAGCACCGCCACACCCTATCATTAGGGAGTTCATGGATGTATTCCCAGAGGATCTTCTAGGACTTCCGCCTGACAGAGATGTGGAGTTCACTATAGATCTGGTGCCAGGTTCATCACCAGTATCCCGGGCTTGCTATAGAGTGAATCCCAAGGAGGCCATGGAGATGAAAGAGCAGATTGATGACCTGTTGAAAAAGGGTTTCATTCGATCCAGTACTTCTCCATGGGGAGCGCCAGTGCTCTTTGTGCCTAAGAAGGATGGTACAGTCCGGTTGTGTATTGACTATCGGGCCTTGAATGCCATCACTATCAAGAACAAATATCTTCTGCCCAGGATAGATGATTTGTTCGACCAGCTGAGTGGGGCGAAGGTGTTTTCCAGGATAGACTTGAGATCCAGGTACCACCAGGTGAAGGTTAGGCCAGCAGACATCCAGAAGACAGCATTCAACACGAAGTACGGGCAGTACGAGTTTCTGGTGATGCCATTTGGTCTCACAAATGCGCCAGCTGTCTTTATGAACTTGATGAATAAGACATTTCACCAGTATCTGGATAAGTTTATCGTAGTGTTTATCGACGACATCCTGATATACTCGAAGACGCCGGAGGAGCATGCAGAGCACTTGCGGATAGTTTTAGGGATTCTGAGATAGGAGAGATTGTTTGCCAAATTGCCGAAGTGCGAGTTCTTTTTAGACCGAGTGGAGTTTCTCGGCCATGTAGTCACTAGAGATGGAATCTCGGTGGATCCCAGGAAGATTGCTGCAGTTGAGACGTGGAAGGCTCCGACGTCAGTTTCAGAGATCAGGAGCTTTCTGGGTTTAGCAGGCTATTACAGAAAGTTCGTCCAGGACTTTGCTAGGATAGCTGAACCCATGACAAAGCTGACGCGGAAGGACGTAGAGTACATCTGGTCAGAGGACTGCCAGGCAGCATTTGAGGAGCTGAAGAGGAGACTGACGACCGCTCCAGTTCTGACTTTACCTTCAGGTTCTGGAGGTTTCACCATCTACAGCGATGCTTCTGGAAAGGGGCTAGGATATGTTCTACAGCAGCATGGGAAAGTGAATGCTTATGCATCTAGGCAATTGCGGACTCATGAGAGGAATTATCCTACCCATGACCTCGAGTTAGCTACGGTGATCTTTGCACTCAAGTTATGGAAACATTACTTATACGGAGAGCGTGTGGAAATCTTTACTGACCACAAAAGCTTGAAGTATGTGTTCACGCAGAAAGAGCTGAACATAAGGCAAAGACAATGGTTGGAGTTGATGAAGGACTTCGACATCGATTTACAGTATCACCCCGGGAAGGCAAATGTGGTGGCGGATGCGCTGAGCAGGCATCCGATGGCATGGTACCTGATGATTGATCGGTATTTGCGAGAGGATCTGGAGAAGCTCGGTATCGAGCTAGTTCGGCCAGGATCAGTGATACAGATGATGGCGCTTGACATTCAGTCAGGTTTAATGGAGCAGATCAGGGAGGCACAGTCTACAGATGAGAGCCTTCGCAGACTTCGACCCCAGACGTTAGTTGGATTGCTGGATGACTTCACTATAGCAGAGGATGGATCCCTGAGGCATGGTAGCCGATTGTGCGTACCGAAGGAAGAGCTGGTAGAGGCAGTCTTGCAGGAGGCGCACCGATCGAGATATTCTATTCACCCTGGTGCTAACAAGATGTACCGTGACTTGCGGGAACATCTTTGGTGGCACGGGATGAAGAGGGATGTATCACGTTTCATTTCGAGATGTCTAGTTTGCCAGCAGGTCAAGACGGAGCGCCAGAGGCCAGCTGGTTTGTTGCAGCCGTTACCCATTCCCGAGTGGAAGTAGGAACATATTACGATGGACTTCGTTTCAGGGCTTCCTCGTTCCCAAGGAGGGAAGGATGCCATCTGGGTCATTATAGACAGGCTGACGAAGTGTGCGCACTTCATACCCTTCAAGGTGGGGCTTTCCACCGAGAAGTTAGCGGAGCTATACATGCAGCAGATAGTTCGCTTACACGGAGTGCCAGTGAGCATCGTATCAGACAGAGACAGCAGATTCACATCCCACTACTGGAGGAGCTTGCAGGAGGAGTTGGACAGTAGGCTCAAGTTCAGTACGGCGTACCACCCGCAGACAGATGGGCAGTCCGAGAGGACGATACAGACACTGGAGGATATGCTGAGGACCTGCGTGCTGGACTTCGGAGGATCATGGGAGAGCCATCTGCACTTGGTAGAGTTTTTATACAATAACAGCTACCAGGCCAGTATTGGTATGTCTCCTTTCGAGGCACTATATGGGCGACGATGCCGTACACCGCTCTTTTGGGATGATGTCGGAGACAGAGTTATGCTTGGGCCAGAGATGATCACAGATACAGCAGAGAAAGTCGGGATGATCAGAGACAGGCTCAGAGTAGCTCAGGATAGGCAGAAATACTGGGCTGATGCTAGTCGCAGGCCGATGGAGTTCGCAGACGGTGATATGGTGCTAGTAAAGATATCACCTACTCGAGGGACGATCCGGTTCGGACGAGGAGGGAAGCTGAGCCCCAGATACATCGGGCCATTCGAGGTACTTGGCAGGATTGGAGAGGTAGCCTACAGGGTTGCACTTCCACCCAATCTAGCAGGAGTTCACGACGTCTTTCACGTATCTCAGCTGAGGAGATATGTTCCAGACCCCAGTCATGTGCTAGATCATTCAGAGTTGGAGGTCGGACCGAGCCTTACAGTTTCTGAGCAGCCAGTGGAGATATTAGACCGGAGAGAGAAGAGGCTGAGGAACAAGGTTATACCCCTAGTGCGAGTAGCTTGGAGCCGTCACTCCCCAGGTGAATCTACTTGGGAGAGGGAGTCGGACATGAGGGAGAGATACCCCTACTTGTTCGATCCAACCGCTGCGAGGGAACCACCCGTTCCCGCTTGATACCTTAGAGATTAGTTTCGATCGCAGCCTTAGTCATTTTGTTGCATTGCTTGCTATGTTAGAATATTGTTGGGTCTTCAATCCTTGTGAATTTCGAGGACGAAATTTTTCAAGGAGGGGAGACTTGTAAGCCCCTGTTTTTCAAATTTTAGTTTTATTAGTGCTAATTAATTTTTAATATTAGTTTTGGCCTTAAAATATTTTATTAGGATTTTTAGGAATTTTCTATAATTTCTAAATGAGTTTTACATATAAAAATATCACTTTGCAAATTATTTGAAATTAATTAAATAGGTTTTGCAATTTTTTGAAATGATTTTATATCAGTTTGTAATAAAAGGAAATGTTTTAATTAGGAAATACAAATTTTGTTTTACATTTACTCACTAATAATTCCTGTGTGCAATTTCCTAATCTAGGAAAACCTAATTGCAATTCTACCTGAACCCCCCCCCACGACAGCTCTCTCACTCTCTCTCCTCCAGCTCTCACCCGCTCCCGTTGACCCCTGCCCCGACCGACCACGACCGCTGCCCCCGCCGAATCCGGCTGCCCCCACCGCCTCCAAAGACCCTATTTAAACCCCCCACACTCCCCAGACCTAAACCCTAACCCTAAATTTCCCCCACGACCAACCACCGCCCTGTTCTTTCCCATTTTTCCTCCGCCGAAACCCTAGCTCCGGCTAGACCCGAGCGCCGTCCCTACGACGCACGCCACCACCGTCCACCACCATCATAAGGTTCGCCGCAGTGAGGCGAACACGTCGCCACCTCTCCGCCACCGTCCCGATGCCCCAAGCCGCCGCCTCCGCCTTCGAAACTTCGTGGAGAAGTCGGACACGTAAGTGTCAGCTTCGATTCGTATCGTGCGAGTCTCGTCTTCACATATGAGACTCGCCAGGACACGGGCAATACTAGGGTTGGCTTGGACACGGCCAAGTCGCTTCGTGCGTGTCGTGCTAAGCGAGGACACGCTGATACCTGTGTCCTTAACTGTCAGGACACAGGATGATTTTTATATTTTTTTTATGTTAATTAATTTGAACCTAAATAAATTAAACACAACCCTTTCCCTAACACAACTGATGGGCTGACCCCCTGGCCAGCCCATCCTAATCTAAACCCCCCCCCCCCCCCCGCGCGCGCTGTGTTGGCTCGGGTTCGAGCTGCCACTGCTGTTGTTTCTTTTCTTTTCCTTTTCCTTTTTCTTTTTCTTTTTCTTTTTCTATTATATATATATATATATATATTATATATATATATGTATATACATATATTTGTATATATATATGTATTATTCTATATATACTATAATTTTGTATATATATATTTACTGTTTATATATATATATATATATATATGTATACTTCATTATTTTGTGTATGTATATATATATATGTATTATGTATACATATATATTTATGTATATATATTTCTTTATGTATATATATTTCCTTATGTATATATATTATTATATATATACTATTATATATATATGTATACAAAAAAAAATATATATATATATGTATACATTAATTTTGTATATATATATATGTTATATAGATAAGTATTTTCTTATATATATATATCTATATATATATATATATATATATATATATATATATATATATATATATATATATATATATATATATATATATACATATATGTAATTTATATATATATATATATCCAATATGTAAACATCCCTATATTTGTGTATATATATTTTCATATATATATATACACTATTTTATGTATGTATTTTACTTAGCTTAGTATAAATTATCTTTATAAGATAATATTCATACTTTTATAGTTACTATGCATAACTTTACCTTATTAAAATATTAATATATATTTTGCATTTCTATCCCTTAGTATTTTTTGTATATTTAAATTACTGCAACCATTTGGTGTCCAAGCCTAGCATGGGTATTTGGGCTCAAATGTGATTTCACACATTCAAGACCTGTACAAGTCATATTGGACTTGATTCATGGTCTTGGGTCCTGTATTTGAACTTTGGTTCAAATTATATACATGGACAAAATACGCAGATAATTAATTATTGTGTGCAATGCTGTTTGTGATTTTCTAAAAATACTTAAAGTATTGCTAAAATTATGGAAAAATAGTTTTTAGATACTATGTTAAGTTAGCTAATTTAGTATAATTTTTGTAGTATTTAATTTACTGTTTTGCCACTAGTTTGGCATATAAAACCAAAACTCATTTTCTGTATTATTAGAAAAACTGATTTTTTATAAAATACTTGTACTGGTTAATAAATTCCAGAAAAATTATAATAAATTTCTATGATTAACAAGGATCACTTTGATACTTTACTTTAAACAAAACTAGGCTTTTTGTCTATCTCTAAAATTGTTAGAACACAATGGTCTTTTGATTTATTTATTGATTAATTACGACTTGTAGCTTTTGTGTTATTTTGAGTTTTAGCCGTGTTAAACCCCATCCCTTCACTAGTGTAAGGACCCTAGAAAGTTAGTTAACATAGTGTGTCACCCCACATTGGTCTCCTATGCCAAAGTCATTATTTTGGCTAGATGTCCAATCACAAGTCGTGTTTCACCAATTAGTGTCCTAGTATTTTAGCTTAGTGTAAAACTAAGTTATTGTATTTACTTCTACAGCGACGAGTTACCGGACATCCATAGCATTGTTATCGCAGCTTGTTTTGTTTTGTTTTGCTAGAGGCAAGTACTTTCTACGAACTTTACATATTGTCACATAAATGAACTACAAACCCCACCATGTTAAATGCTGATCCTTGGGGTAGCAAGTTAGATCTCTACATGTTGTACTTTCAGTTACTACCATGCTTAGAACAGTCTTGATGTATCTCTCACATGATTAGAATATGGGTTATGGGAAAACTGTTAGTAGCGTACGTGATCATGCTCCCTTACTCGTACGTACGTACCGAGCAAGGTTGATATTTTATGTATACCTTGTCGTAGGCGCACCAGCTGTATTTGTACGTATGTACATCTATCGCTTGTTTTCACTTGTACGTATGTACATTTTATTTACATTGTGCCTCAGTACATTGTACATCTATTGATCGATCACGTACCTGCTACAGTTTTAAATATTACATATACATCTGTCTCTATGACATTTGTGTCCTTGCCATGATAGACTATGTGATGCCATACTTTCCAGTTATTCCTCTTATGTTCATTTCCATGTTTCATATGCTAGTTTGCTAGATTTAGAACTTGCTTCCGTCCTGACAGGATAACGTTGTAGGTGTCCTTACTGAGGAGGAGTTACTCTGCGACACATATTATGGGATTACTGCCGAGGACCCGGCTCTGCTTTACGAGGATATTCCTGCGGGGAACCTCGCCTAGTTGTCTTTTTTTTACTTAGACTTTTGAGAGTAGACATGTATTAGACTATATCTTTTTGTAACTGGACATGTATCCAGTTTTACTTTACAGTTCACTTGTACTTGGACATTTTACTATATACGACGACTTTTATGTTTGGAGCATTTATGATTCTTCTTCACTTATAGAACTGTTAGCACATTTTAGTCTTATCCTGTTGTCTTTAGAACAGCTTACTACGTTTTATCTCAACGTAGGCTGGGCATGACTCGGCATGGCCCAACAATTTGGGTAGCGGGTCGTGACAGGCATCCACAATGTATTCTACGTATCACAGTTGAGACGGTACGTGGCTGATCCTAGCCATGTGCTTGATCATTCGGAGATTGAGGTTGGACCTACTCTCAGTTATCCAGAGCAGCCTGTGGAGATTCTGGGTCGCCGGAAGAAGGTACTGAGGAACCAGGTGATACTTTTGGTATGCGTCGCATGGAGGCATCATTCTCCAGGAGAGTCTACCTGGGAGCAGGAGGATGAGATGTGCGAGCGGTACCCCTATCTTTTTGGAGCTTGAGGTATACTTTCTATCCTTCTCAGCAGTTTAGTTTTGCCTTTAATTTCGAGGACGAAATTATTTTAAGGAGGATAGATTTGTCACTACCACTTTTCTAGCTTGAGGGTATTTTGGTCATTTTTAAAATTTTGGAATTATTTTGGAATTATTATTATTAATTATAATTATTAAAAATTTTAGTGATTTTTAGTATAATTGATTTGGTGCTAGTTTTGACTTTGACTAGTGTTGACTTAGGAGACTGTCCTAGAGGCTAACCTAGGTTATGACTACTTGGTTAGGTTATGAAACCCTAGCTTGACCTAAGTTAGTGACATTTAACTCATTAAAATTTATTTGGGGAAATTAGGTTTTGATTTGATTAGAAATGGCTTGTGATTTCACAAGTCATGACTTGTGACTTAGCCTTAGAGGCCCAAAGCCCAACACCTAGTGAAACCTAGCCCTAGTCCAGCCCATGGCCGGCCACACTTAGGTCATTCCCCCTCTATTTAATGCTCATAGAAATTAGGGCTAGCCTTCTTAGAAATATTTGTAAAGTTTTAGAAAGAGGTGAGTCTTCATCTTCTTTAATTCATAGAAATTCAAATTTAATTCCTTTTCCACCCAAACTAATTGCAATAGGTTCTAATCCATCTGTTCTTACTGTTTATGGAAGAATATTTCAAAGTTTGGACAATTTGGGGAAGTTTGGCTATCAAGAGGAACACCCCTCTTTGGAGTTTTTTGGAGGATTTGCAACCTATAGGTAATTTCAATTCTACACCATAGAATGCTGATTTTATTGCATATCTAGGAAGTCCTAGACCTAACCTAACTGTAGGACTAGCTAACCCTAGAATTCGAGTCCATTACGTATCCGTATCGGACACGTATCAGTCCTTGTACATAGGTATTTGACGAAATGCCCCAAAGGGCATTTCGATTTAATTTCGGGGATGTAATTGAATAGAAAGTTAGGTTTTAACCTCGCTTAGGGGTTTCTAGTGCTTTAAGCATGTTTTAGTGTCGTGTCGAGTCGCCACGGACACACGAACACTCGGGTGCACGTGCGAGCGCGCGGGCACTGTAGCTGTCCTGCTACTCGGGGCTGATTTCGAGCAGGACACGCCACTTCGACACATGATACTTGACACACACGAAGGGGCGACCACTGACACCACGTGTGTCAAGTTGCACGGCCTCTCGTGTCGTGTCGGACATGGTGTCGCGCGTGCATGGGTAATACACTGTGCGTGCACAGAACTGAGTTTGGTTCTCTGTTTAATTTCAGTTTTAAATAATTTAAATTGTGTTATTAATTGTTCATTATATCCTAAATATGATATATTATCTATGTTAAATTAGTTACATGTTAGTTTAGGTTTTGTAGCATGGGAATTGGATTCGAATGGAGTTATTTGCATGATAACTGACACATGTTACTGATACATTGTTTTTCCCATTTCCTAAACACTTTAAATCCCTATTTAATTATGTTCTTCACTGATCAATGATCCCTACATGATTGGTTGTTCATGTTAGTTCAATATTGCACTTCGAATTAGACTTTTGAGTATGTAATAGGATTTTGGATTTGGTGTTGGTTTTTCGAATGATATAGTAGATACATTGGTTTTGTCTGAGAATGGTTTCTTTCCTTAACCTAAACTGGATCTCCTAAAAACCTGAGTATGAAGCCTCTGAACATCCTGAATTGATTTCCTTTCCCTTTTTGAATGGGTATTGAAATGTTTTACTGATAACTGAAATTGGTTTCCCTTCCCAATTTTACTGAGATTGAATGATCTAATTCCTAAAACCTGAGTATGTTCTTTCCCTGTAACCTGAGATTTGAATGAATGATTTATCATTAACTGATTTCCTTTTTCCTTAGTGAACTGTAACTGACATGGGTTCCTAATCTGGGATTTAGTTTTAGAACTGTCATATGGATTATGGATTGGTTTTTAATGGTTGAATTGGTATTGGATTTGGTTCAATTTCTGGTTAGGACTGTCAGGACTGAAAACTGGATTTTGGGTTTTCTGTTTTGAACTGGAATTGCAATATTGGTTTCCTTTTTCTTATGAGCATAGACTAAACTAATTCCCTTCATTCCTGTATTCGATTTTTGTGCAATACTTGCTGAACTTTCCCAGTATCCACATATCATTTCACACACCATGCTGTAACACCCAGTTTTCTGAAATTGGGGTATTTTTGAAAATTTATTATTTTTATCATTTATTAATGGTATTTTAGTCATGATATGATTTTTGGTGATTTTTAGCTAGTTAAAACTATTTCTAAGTCACGACTTATGACTTTGTGATTTTACTAGTATAACCCTAGTGTAAACCCTAGAGATTTCATAACCTAGAGACTAACCATGACCATGTGAGCCTAACCATGTGTTTAGAATATCAAATTACCACTTTTAGTCAAAAGGGTATTTTGGTAATTTATTAGAATTTATTTGGAATTATTTGGATTTATATGATTATTATTATTTAATTAGTTGATTAGTGTCATGTTAGCTCCTAACCTAGTTTAGCACTAATCTAGAGGTTAGCCACTAACCTAGAAGGCTAATGTTAGATGTTAGCTTTATGTTAGAAATATCTAAGTTTGATAAATATCTTGATATGTTACTTTTAGATATTTTAGAAACCTAGAAATATCTATTCCCTTAGTCAAAGACTTAGGGGCTAAGTTTGCAAGGTGGTAGGAACCCTAAATATCTATCCTACCCCCCCCCCATGGCAGGCCACACCATGCCCCCATCCTATATGAACACCCCCCCTTCATTCATGCCTTTTTTTTTACATACACAAAAACCTAGTTTTCCCTCTACCTTCA
>JANAVB010011800.1:3576898-3646289 GCA_029216955.1 Iris pallida
CCCGGCGGACCCCGACGTCGGTTTCCAGCGCTGTCCCAGCGCCCCGTCGCTGCCCCGGACCCCGATCCAGCTCTATTTCCGCTGTTGCCGTGCTCGGCCAGTACCCCAGCGCTGACCCCGCGGGTGCCCGCTGATCTGGACAGCATTGTTCAGCGCTGTTCCGGGTTTTCGTTGATGTTCGGATCTCTATTTTTCTTCTTTTAATCATCTGAGAGCTCTAGCCGAGCAACCCGAGGTATAACCCCTGTCCCATTCTATTTTTCATACAGTCTATGATGAGATTGGTCCCCGATTCCCTCCCGGGAATTCGGTTCTTAGTGACGTCGTAGTTTCGGAACCTTTAGGAAGGTTCTGTTGATTGTTTGGTTTTTTCGGAACTTTTCGAAAATTGGATTTCTAGATAATTTGGGTTTTCGGAATATTTTGATATTGTGCTGTGACGATAAAGGTTGGATTCGGACTCCCGAATTCGTTTCGGGTCATTCTGAATAAATATTGGAAATGTTATGGTTATTTTTATGTGTATATATTTTGGGATTCCCTGGTTTGGGATTTGCAGGAAAATTATCGACATATTTCCCAGTTTTTGGGTTGACCAAAAATAGAGGAGATGCTGCCAAATTTTTCCGTAAATTCAATTATATTTTAAAAATGATTTCAAAATGGATTTCGAAATTTTATTAAATATTTAGATTTTGGGCGACTACCGTATCGGTCAATGGGCCCCGGCTAAGTGCAAACGAAACCGGCTTCGCCCGGACGTTGAGGCATTAGCCTAGTTGACGATTGGACCATATCTGAGACTAGTTCCTATTTAATTTATTTTATTTATTTAATTATAATTAATTATAGAAAGTTTAGAACTAACGACCGTTTCTGTCTTATTTCAATTTATGTAAATAAATTGTAATGGGCATAAGCCCAGCTGGTTGTTGGTTCTGTAACTGTAATTTGGTAGCGTAGGATTTTTGGTTATTTGCTGATTTTGCGAGTTTTTGTAGCATACGAATAAATTTAATAAAAGTTATTTTCATATAAAAATTAATAAAAATTTTCTCACCTAAAATCTACAAGTTCTAATATTAACTAATGATCATGTATTTCTCACTAAAATAAGAAATTTAGTTTTATATTTATAATTATGAAAATACAAAGTTTTAATCAAATTAAATTGATATCGACGAGTTTTCCAAAATACAAAATTTAAACGATCTTTTCCTCATTATAAATTCAACGCACCGATAATTGTGATTCTGTTCGTGTTTTGTTAATAAAGAATTAAAATTGATTAGGACACAATTAGAGATTTCAACTAGCGTAGTTAGATTGGTAATCCTGGTTCTGAGTCAATTTCTCGAATGTAGGAATTCGAGGACGATTCTGAATTCCCATCTCGAATTCTTCATCCTCTCCAGTCCGGTCTATTTTGAGGCAAGTATAGTTTGTGTTAGTTTACAGTTATTTTAATAATCATTTTATTGCAAGTTTAAACCACGATGCAAACACGAAACTCTCCCTGAGAGTACTAACTGCAACTACTGTAACTGATTGGGGACTGGGGGAATAGAGTAATGTTTATGACCACATCCAACTGTAACTTAGAACTGTATTAGCTTACCCCTCAAACACACGGGGATAAGCCGAATCGTATCAATATGATACAACTGTACATCCCAAGCCGGTCATATTCATTGCCTATTCAAATCACACTGTTTTACTGCTAGAAAACTGTTCATTTCTAAACTGTTTAAAAGTGCATGATTCTATTATTCATTTTAACTGTTTTAAATTAGCATGAATTGTACTTTGCTCCCTCCTCACTAGAGATATATTTTTAGGGGACATTGAGGATGCTGAGCTGTTATACAGCAGTTACTATAACCATGTTCTGTACCCTGTAGTGCTGCCAGAGTCCCCATTGGAGGACGTTGGGACTGAGGCCGATGAGCCGGCTGATTAGATAGTTTCTCTTTTTCAGCATTGTTTTTTACTTTAAACTCTGTTATTTATTTCGGTACATTTTCCAGTTGTATTTCATTTCAAAGTTTAATAAAGTTTTATTTCCGAATTTGAGTTGTGACAAATATAGATAATGTTGTATGGTTACCTGCTAATGGAATAGCTTACTGCCGCCGTCTCAACAACGGTGCAGGCTGGGCATGATCCGGTTCGTCCCAATTATTTGGGATCGGATCGTGACATATTTTTAGTGGTGGCCCATGCAGGTCCAATACAACAACTTAGGAAAACATACCTAGAAATAATTAGAACATTGATTTGTCACAACATAGGTCCGAATTATATATAAATAAATATTTTTGTTTGATTATAGACTGGTAGGATACCTTGCTTATATTTGTACCCTAAACCTTCCAGATTATGACCAAGGAAAAGACCACCCCTGCTGGCTATGAGGTGTCATCATCTGAATACACCCCATCTCACCCAGCACGTTCAGACCCTTCACCGTTGCAGCTGACCGACCGTCCCCATCAATCTCCAGCACTCCGCGGCGCTTACGCCCCTACTTCTCAAGTGGCGAACCCTACACTTCCCCGGGCTGAGCCGCAGATCCCTGCGGTAGTGTCTGCACCAGCTGCCCCACCAGTGCCCGTGGATCCCACTGATCTAGTGGGCATGCCACGTGGAGTGCTCGAAGCCCAGAGAGCCCAAGCAGAAGCTCATCGAGAACAGACTGCAGCCCAAGCTGCAGCCCATCGCGAGCAGACCGCGATCATGAGAGAAGGCATGGAGAATGCCCATAATGTGGCTATGGCTGCCCTCGAAAGAGGAGGAACCACTTCATCGGAGCCACGACCTGCCAAGGTAAGCATAAATTAGGAGTTAAGATTTATATCATTTGAGGCCATTCTTTTGATTAGAGGCGTATTATTACATGAAGGTTGGAGATATAGAGAGCTTTAAGAAGCAAAGCCCTCGACCTTTCAAAGGAACCGAGGGTATCATCTACGCCGATGAATGGCTAGACAGCATGGAGCGTCTCTTGAGCGTCGCTCGACTCCTAGAGGACCTCAAGACTGAAGCAGTGGGACTCCAGCTACAAGATGTGGCGAGCACCTGGTATCGGAATGAACCCCGACTCCAGGACAAGCAGCTCGACTGGGACACCTTCAAGAGGCTGTTCCGCAGGAAGTTCTTCCCAACATCTGAGATGCGGGAGATGGAAAGGCAATTCCAAGACCTGAAGCAAGGGAATATGACGGTCAGCGAATATGCGACAGACTTCGGTCGACTTAGCCGCTTTGCCCAGAACCTGGTTGCTGACCCCAAGGATCGTGCTGAACGATTCAGGTATGGATTAAGAGAAGAGATTCGTACCCCTGTGATCGCAGGTGGCGCCAAGATATATGAGAGAATCCAGGGTAACCAGAAGAGGCCCAACAACAACAACAGGCCTTCGCACCACCAGTAGCAGCACCATCAAACAAGGACAAATGACAGAGCGCCTCAGAAGCAGATCCCTGTCTGTGATTTTTGCAAAAGGCCAGGACATCAGTCGAACATATGCAGAAAGAAGCTAGGACACTGCCTGGTCTGTGGGTCTGCCACCCACCAAGTGAGGGACTGCCCCTCATCAGTTCACCGGACCGGAACAACTCAACAAAGAGCTCTCCTACCCACTCAGCAACAACGGTTCGGACAGCACCAGCAGAAGACCGGACGAGCTTTTGCCCTAGCAGCGAATGAGCAGGAACCAGAGCAGGAACCCACCGCTGATGTCATCACAGGTTCCATTTATGTGTTTTCATATCCTGCTCTAGCATTATTTGATTCGGGTGCATCACATAGTTTCATATCATCAGAGTTTATTTCTACACACCACCTAGATACGGGACTTAGCAAGGTGATTAGTAGAGTTATGACTGGTGGAGGTCCCATACCCATCACCGAGGCTTGTAACTGTCCCATCACTATCTCAGGCCATCAGTTCTTAACACCCTTACTAGTGATGCCCCTGCCCAACTATGATGTAGTCCTAGGGATGGACTGGTTAAGTGAACAGCATGCGCTGATAGATTATCACCGAGGATGTGTCATCTTCAGCCCACCAGGAGAACCGGAGTTTGAAATCTCTCGAGCTCCAGAAGATATGACGAGTGTTACCTACTCCTCAATCACCGAAGAACCCGGGCCTCCTTACCCTATCATTGCGGAATTCATGGACGTCTTTCCAGATAGTATTTCAGGATTGTCGCCGGATCGAGGTGTGGAATTCACCATCGATCTAGTACCCGGCTCTTCCCCTATTTCTCGGGGATGCTACAGAGTCAACCCCAAGGAGGCAAAGGAGATGAAGGATCAGATCGACGAGCTGAAGGCACAAGGATTTATCAGAGACGGGGCTTCACCCTGGGGAGCACCAGTTTTGTTCGTACCCAAGAAGGATGGAACCGTGTGGATGTGCATCGACTACCAGGCGTTGAACAACATCACCATCAAGAACAAGTACCCCCTGCCCCGGATCGACGACCTATTTGATCAACTGAGTGGAGCCAAGGTATTTTTAAAGATAGATCTCAGATCAGGCTACCACCAAATCAAGGTCAGGAAGGAGGATATTCCCAAGACGACATTGAACACCAAGTATGGGCAATTTGAATTCTTGGTCATGCCGTTTGGACTGACAAATGCTCCCGCAGTATTCATGAACCTCATGAACAAGGTTTTCCATGAATACCTGGATCAGTTTGTTGTTGTCTTCATCGATGACATACTGATCTACTCAAAGACTGAGGAAGAGCATGAAGAGCACCTGAGGAAAGTGCTGAGTACCTTGAGGAAGGAGAAGCTCTATGGTAAGCTATCCAAATGTGAATTCTTTTTAGACAAAGTGGAATTTTTGGGTCATGTTGTCACAGGAAAAGGAATTTCGGTGGATGATAGCTGCTATTGAGAAGTGGACTGCACCAAGCTAGGTTGCAGAGATCAGAAGCTTTTTGGATTTGGCTGGCTACTACCGGAAGTTTGTGAAGGATTTCTCCAAGATTGCTGAACCAATGACGAAGCTTACCAGGAAGAACGAGGAATTCATATGGTCTGAAGCTTGCCAGTCAGCCTTTGAGGAATTGAAGAAGAGGCTTACAACAGCGCCGATACTTGCGCTACCCGCAGGTACCGACGGTTTCTCAATCTATAGTGATGCTTCCGGTAAGGGATTGGGCTGCGTTCTTCAACAACACGGGAAAGTAATTGCTTATGCATCTCGGCAATTACGGACTCATGAGAAGAACTATCCCACACATGATTTGGAGCTTGCAGTGGTGATTTTTGCTTTGAAGCTATGGAAGCACTACCTGTATGGAGAGAGAGTGAAAATATTTACAGACCACAAAAGTCTGAAATACGTTTTCACTCAGAAGGAGCTGAACATGAGACAGAGGCCATGGCTGGAGCTAATGAAGGATTTTGACATCAACTTGCAATATCATCCGGGTAAGGCTAATGTTGTTGCAGATGCACTTAGTCGATACCCGATGGCTATGTTCTTGACCAAGGAGTGTCATTTGCTGGAGGACATGGAGAAGCTTGGATTAGAAATTGTACTGCCCGAGGAGGAGATGAAGAAACTTGGAAGAGAAGCCATCGTAGCAGGAGCTGAGTCAACAATGATGCAGTTACAAGTGCGTTCAAGTCTGATGGACAGAGTCAAGAAGATACAATTCCAAGACGAGACGCTTTGCAAACTCAGAGATCAGGTGCTGGCAGGAACACTTGAAGGATTCTCAATCGCCAGCGACGGAGCACTGAAGAATGGTACGAGGCTGTGCGTACCAACTGGCGAACTGAGGAACGAGCTGATGCAAGAAGCGCACCAGTCGCAGTATTTTATACATCCTGGAGCCAACAAATATACCGGGATATGCGCACAATAGTATGGTGGTACGAAATGAAGAAGGACATATCCAGGTATGTGGTTAGATATTTAATTTGTCAGCAAGTTAAAGCTAGCAGACAGAGACCAGCTGGACTATTGCAGCCGCTTGACATTCCGGAGTGAAAATGGGAGCACATAACGATAGATTTTGTATCGGGGCTGCCTCGATCCCAAGGAGGGAAGGATGCCATTTGGGTTATTGTGGACCGACTGACGAAGTCAGCTCACTTTATCCCCTTCAAGGTTGGTCTATCCACCGAGAAGTTAGTAGCACTGTACATGCGGCACATCTACCGGATTCATAGAGTTCCGGTAAGTATCGTATCTGACAGAGATAGTAGATTTATCTCTCACTTTTGGAAGAGTTTGCATGACAGCTTGGGAACCCAACTGAAGTTCAGCACCTCCTACCACCCCCAGACTGACGGGCAATCAGAGAGAACAATCCAGACGCTAGAAGATATGCTGAGATCCTGCGTCCTGGAATTTGGAGGGTCTTGGGAAGACCATTTGCACTTGGCAGAGTTGTCTTACAACAACAGCTACCAAGCTAGCATCGGTATGACACCGTTCGAGGCACTCTATGGACGTCGTTGCCGTACACCACTTGCTTGGGACGACGTCGAAGAACGAGTGTTGCTTGGACCCGAGATGGTGACCGAAGCAGCAGAGAAGGTGAGAATGATCAGAGACAAGCTAAGGATAGCCCAAGACAGACAGAAGCATTGGGCCGATAGCAGCAGACGGCCTTTGGAGTTTGAAGAAGACGACAGTGTGTTTGTGAAGATCTCTTCTACCAGAGGAACAATCTGTTTCGACAGAGCAGGAAAGTTAAGCCCCAGGTATATTGGTCCATTTGAAGTACTTAACAGGATTGGAGAAGTGGCTTATCGGGTGGCTCTACCCCCAAGTCTCGAAGGCATCCACAACGTCTTCCACGTCTCGCAGCTGAGATGCTACATCCCGGACCTGAACCATTTCTTCGACCATTCGGAGCTGGAGATTGGACCCAGCCTCACAGTGCCGGAGAAGCCAGTGGCGATATTGGACAGAGGCGAGAAGAGAACCAGGAACTCCGTGACGCCGATAGTCAGAGTGATGTGGCGGCACAACTAACCAGACGAGTCGACCTGGGAGCGAGAAGACCAGATGCGGGAGCAGTACCCGTACCTGTTTGAGACTTAAGGTAACCCCTAACCCTGTCTTTAATTTCGAGGACAAAATTTTCTAAGGAGGAAAGATTGTGAAACCCAAAATTTTTGTTAATTAATTATTAAATTATTATTATATTTATTGTTAGTATTATTTTTTAGTGTTAAAAATTATTTCAAAAATTATTAATTTGGTTTTTGGGTGCTGACCCAGACCCGAACCCAGACCCGAGCCCAAACCCAGACCCAATCATATTTCTAAAAATTCTGAATTCTTATTTTTATTAAAAAATACATAGCTTTTGAGCTGGTCCACGAGGCAGCACTCACCCTACTCTTCAACCCACGTTCACTCCCTTCCTTAACACTCTCCCCTTCAATCTCTCTCACCCACAAACCATTTCCAACCACTCTCCTTATAACTCCCTAACTCCCCTCCTCTCTCTCTCTCACAACATCCCTCGACCCCCTCCCTCTCGGCCACGAACCCCGGATCCCCGGCCGCCCGGACCTCCGGCCAACCCCGTCCGCTCCCCAGCCGCTCGTCCCCGAGCCTCTCCGGCGTCCGACCCCGACGCCGGCCCTTCCCGCCGGCCTCCTCCCAGCAGCCCTCGCCGACTCCTCCGCCCAGTGGACCCCGACGCCGGTTCCCAGCGCTGTCCAGCGCCCCGTCGCTGCCCCGACCCCGATCCAGCGCTATTTCCGCTGTTGCCGTGCTCCAGCACCCCAGCGCTGACCCCGCGGGTGCCCTGCTATCTGGACAGCATTGTTCAGCGCTGTTCCGGGTTTTCGTTGCTGTTCGGATCTCTATTTTTCTTCTTTTAATCATCTGAGAGCTCTAGCCGAGCAACCCGAGGTATAACCCATGTCCCGTTCTATTTTTATACAGTCTATGATGAGATTGGTCCCCGATTCCCTCCAATTCGGTTCTTAGCGATGTCGTAGTTTCGGAACCTTTGGGATGGTTCTGTTGTTTGTTTTTTTCCGGAACTTTTCGGAAATTGGATTTCTAGATAATTTGGGTTTTCGGAATATTTTGATATTGTGCTATGACGATTCTGGTTGGATTCGGACTCCCGAATTCGTTTCGGGTCATTCCGAATAAATATTGGAAATGTTATGGTTATTTTATGTGTATATATTTTGGGATTCTGGTTTGGGATTTGCAGAAAAATTATCGACATATTTCCCAGTTTTTGGGTTGACCAAAAACAGAGGAGATGCTGCCGAATTTTTCGTAAATTCAATTATATTTTAAAAATGATCAAAATGGATTTCGAATTTTTTAAATATTTGGATTTTGGGCGACGACCGTATCGGTCAATGGGCCCCGGCTAAGTGCAAACGAAACCGGCTTCGCCTGGACGTTGAGGCATTAGTCTAGTTGACGATTGGACCATATCTGAGACTAGTTCCTATTGAATTTATTTTATTTATTTAATTAAATTAATTATAGAAAGTTTAGAACTAACGACCGTTTCTGTCTTATTTCAATTTATGTAAATAAATTATAATGGGCATAAGCCCAGCTGGTTGTTGGTTCTGTAACTGTAATTTGGTAGCGTAGGATTTTTGGTTATTTGCTGATTTTGCGAGTTTTTGTAGCATACGAATAAATTTAATAAAAGTTATTTTCATATAAAAATTAATAAATTTTTTCACCTAAAATCTACAAGTTTTAATATTAACTAACGATCATATATTTCTCACTAAAATAAGAAATTTAGTTTTATATTTATAATTATGAAAATACAAAATTTTAATCAAATTAAATTGATATCGACGAGTTTTCCAAAATATAAAATTTAAACGATCTTTCTCGTTATAAATTCAACGCACCGATAATCGTGATTCTGTTCGTGTTTTGTTAATAAAGAATTAAAATTGATTAGGACACAATTAGAGATTTCAACTAGTGTAGTTAGATTGGTAACCCTGGTTCTGAGTCAATTTCTCGAATGTAGGAATTCGAGGACGATTCTGAATTCCCATCTCGAAGTCTTCATCCTCTCCAGTCCAGTCTATTTTGAGGCAAGTATAGTTTGTGTTAGTTTACAGTTATTTTAATAATCGTTTTATTACAAGTTTAAACCACGATGCAAACACGAAACTCTCCTAGAGAGTACTGACTGCAACTACTGTAACTGATTGAGACTGGGGGAATAGAGTAATGTTTATGACCACATCCAACTGTAACTTAGAACTGTATTAGCTTACCCCTCATACACACGGGGATAAGCCGAATCGTATCAATAGGATACAACTGTACATCCCAAGCCGGTCATATTCATTGCCTATTCAAATCACACTATTTTATGCTAGAAAACTGTTCATTTCTAAACTGTTTAAAAGTGCATATTCTTATTCATTTTAACTGTTTTAAATTAGCATGAATACTTTGCTCCCTCTGACTGGAGATATATTTTTAGGGACAAGAGGATGCTGAGCTGTTATACAGCAGTTACTACGACCATGTTCTGTACCCTGTAGTGCTGCCAGAGTCCCCATTGGAGGACGTTGGGACTGAGGCCGATGAGCCCTGATTAGATAGTTTCTCTTTTTCAGCATTGTTGTTTACTTTAAACTCTGTTATTATTTCGGTACATTTTCCAGTTGTATTTCATTTCAAAGTTTAATAAAGTTTTATTTCCGAATTTGAGTTATGACAAATATAGATGATGTTGTATGGTTACCTGCTAATGGAACAACTACTGCCGCCGTCTCAACAACGGTGCAAGCTGGGCATGATCCGGTTCGACCCAATTATTTGGGATCGATCGTGACAGGTATACACATAGGAGCCTATATGTTAATATGTGTATTCTATATTAGATTGTGTAGTATAGCAATATGTGTATTATATTTTAGAGATAAATATTGTCATGTGTGTATGTGTTATGGTTTGGTTCATAGGCATGATATAGCCTATGGCCTATGAGTGTGTCTGCTTGCCTAGTGAGTCTAGATTAGACTTGTGTAGCCTTGTCAGACCTAGAATAGACTAGTATAGACTTGTTGACTTAGGTTTGACTTGGTTGACCTAGTTTGACTTCTAGAGTTGACCAGAGTTGACCAAAAGTTGACTTTGGCATAGATTGACCTAGATTCATGTAGAATGCATTGTAGTACATCTTATTACCATTCTGGACTTGTTCTGACTTGTGCTGTTCTAATAGGAGCCAAACCCACTCCTCGAACAGTACTTTACCTTGGATATCAGATAGCAGGCGAGTACATTCTCTGATCTTTTGATACCTGTCTGGACTATATTCTTGCTCTAGATTACTCTACTTGATGCTGACACGTATCTTCACGGATTAGTACTATATGGATCCTTTCCTGAGATGTTATCCCTCTACGGGTGCATCGATATTTCATGTTCATGTACTTTATCATGTACATCAGGTACTCCTTGTACTCGTACTAGTTCATAATTTACATGTTCTCATGTGCTTTCACGTACTTTATGTGCCTCATGTACTACTCATTACATGAGTTCACGTATCTTTAGCTGTATTCATGTGCCAATAACGTAACTTGAATGGATCCTTGTGTATTGATTGGGACGGGGTGAGTAGAATTGGTTATGTGAACACTATCCCCAGTAGGTATTCATGTGCTTCTTAGTTGTATTCATGTGCTCCTAAGTCGTTTACATAACCATATTGTACTCTAAATCACGTAGCCACTTTCAGTCTTTACTATCATGTATTTACTTTCAGTTATAAATATCTCCTGTTTTCCTGTACTTTTTTTTCAGCACTTCCTGTATTTTACTCTATTGCATGATTTATATTCCTAACCTGTTATGAACTGTTTTGAGAGATATGTGCTCGTTCCCGTCCTGATTGGACCTGTTGACAATTTTACAGAGGACGAGGAGGAGGCCTGCTTAGATACTTTCTATGGGACAGCCTTAGAGGACACTTGCGATCCGACTTCAGTCGGATCCCTTAGCAGTAGAGACTGTTGCTCCATATATGTCTTTATCTTATTTTATTGTATTGGAGATTTAGTTGTATATATTTGGATCTGTATTATGTCTGGATGTTAGTGGAGTTTATCATAGACACTTAGTATCTCTCTATTATATTTTCCGTGGTTTTGGATCTTGCATCTTTTATATCATTCTATTTTATCGTATTCTACCTTAGCTGTGATTGAGATATATTCTGTTATGTCACCCCATTCGGGAAGTATAACTGTTATTACCTTAAACTGTTAGATGTTGTGACATAGGACAACGTTCTACCGTCGACACTACGGCGTAGGCTGGACGTACCCACGTCTCGTGCCTTACTCTAGGATGCGGTCGTGACAATAAACTAAAGGATGATCCACAAGGAGCCATGGTGAAGCACAAAGCGCGCCTTGTTGCAAAAGGGTACGTGCAAAAGAAAGGAGTGGACTTCGAAGAAGTGTTTGTGCCGGTTACGAGACTTGAGACAGTAAGGCTGCTCATTGCCTTAGCTGCACAAGAAGGTTTGGAGATGCATCATACGGACATCAAATCGACGTTCCTCAACGGCGAACTTTGTGAAGAGGTATACATATCTCACCAGTTACATATCTTGACAAAATCACTTGGACGACTAAAGTTCCTTGAGATGCGCGAGAGAAGATCCCAGTGCAGAAGGTGAAGCATTGATGCAACAAGATTAAGGAACTGTTTGTTGGAGATAATCTTGTTTTTTTTAATTCTGTTTTGGTTGTTAGATGGCTAAATTGTTTTTATATTATTGTTAGGTTGATAAGTTGTTTAGATGCTTAAGTTATTTTTATATTGTTGTTAGGTTGATAAGTTATTTGTTAAAACAACTTTGATTCTAGTTTCTCTCTTTGTTAACTTAGATGTTTAGCTATATATACAGCTATATCATTTCATTCAATAAACAATCAAGTCTATTCATTCGTCCAAAAAAAGCTATATTTTCATTCAATAAAACAATCAAGTCTATTCATTCTTCCAAAAAAAAAAAAAAATGAAAAACCGGTATTCTGTTCTCTTTATTGGACTGATTACTACACAGTCGATGTACACTCAATATGAGAATATTATACTATTTAGCTCCCAAAAAAAACTAACAATTACCAAATATTATTTAGATATGTCATTCTACCATTAGATAGAATTACCATTTTACATCTGAATGATTTCTCCGTGTGACATAAAAAACAATTATACTATTTAACTCCCAAAATATTTCAATAATGCCATTTTTTATTTTGTGACATCTGACATGACAGATAACATAACAGCTGACATACAAATTTTAATCCAAAAAATTAATTACCCAAATTTTTTAATATTAATATTAATATTAATTATTTGTAATATTAATGTTAAGGTTAATTTTAATATTAATTATGTTAATTTAATGTTAATTTATTAACTTAATATTAATATGTCAGCAACCATAATATCACCTAAATTTTTTGGGAGCTAAATAACATTTTTGCATAAAAATTCCAAAAAACTGTGAACATTTTATTAGAACCAACAAAACTAACATTTACTAGTTACTAGTAATTTAGTGAAGCAATCTTCATTAACCGTTAAAAGCACCACATAACACACTATAGTAAGATACTAAACTGCGAAGCAAAAACATCACAACCAACATAACAGCACACTTTCTACCAATTCTCGAGCATAACACACATCTAGCCCAACTATGCTTGCTTCTTCATTTCCACTTCTTCCACCCGACTTCCTACTTGCACCCCGACCTGGTCCTCTGCCTCCACCGCAGGCGGAGTGCGGCCCCCACTAACCCTCCCCGCGCCGAGAAAAGAAGTGACCGCCCCCTGATCTTATCCACCACCACCACCCTACCCCTTCCCCACTGCCCGGCGCCGCTGTCTCGGCCGCCTCCTGCTTCTTGGCATGCATTGCGTCCGATATGACCTCGGACAACGCCCTGTCCTCGTCCCCCGGCCTCAGCTTATCCAACAAGTAGCCCTTCATCCCCGCCCAGTTCCTGTCGCCTTGGGGATCTCCGCAGTGCCGGCAGGTCCGGTTTGGGACTGCACCTTCCCCATCACCGCCGTTCCAGCTTCCGATACCATGTTGTATACCGTCGTGGCGGCGGACGCCGCTGCGTCTTTGGCGGCTGTCGCAGTGGATGTGAGCTTTTGGGTGTAGGTCGGGGCCTTCTCGTCAACTTGGTCGGTTTCTTTGGGTTCGTCATCCATGCCGTGGGGAAGACTCTCGGGAGAGATCTGGCCTTGTGCGCCGGTGGGAGGCGACTGAAGAGCCTCTTTTTCCCCTTTTTCGACCTGGGGTTCGCCAGAGACGGACATGTTTTGGAAGGAATGGATGATTGGAGACTCTCCGACAACTTCGCTGCCTGTATTCATATATACGCTTAGGTTTGGAATTAGTTGGTATTTACTTTAACAGCGCTGCTAGCTGGCCCTCCCATTGGCCATTGGGAGATCAACCAGCATGAGACCCATGCCTACGTGCGGGGAGGGGACAATAGGTTTCGGCCACCTGTCATGAGGTCTGGCCAGATAGTGTTTTCCATATTTTAATTACGGGGCTGCTATTTGGCCCGCGGGCGGGCCAGCCCGCCCGTCACGTGGCCCCCCCATTGGCCGGTCAACGGCGTGGGCCCCATGCTAACAGGGGGAAGGCCAATGGAGGAGTGCCACGCAGGCGGGCGGACTGGCACGCCTGCGGGCAACAAAGCATTTCCGTTTTAATTAACCTTAATATACTTGCTAAACAATTCGGAAGGCCGTGGAAAGCAGCACGGACTGGCAGTAAAGACGTGTAGGTGTATGGTTGTAATAAAAAAAAAAAAACATTTCCATGACCAAAATACTAATATCCGAGTATTTGGCACCCAAAATCTAATTAAACGGGGGCCTGCCGGCAAAATGTCATTTTTCTTAACCTAAACTAGAAAAAAGAAGTCTAACATAGAAAACCTGGACTACCTGTAGATGAAGAGAGCAGTTTGGTCTGATCACTAGGGGCAGATGTTCTCGTCCTGCTATCAGGTGCAGCCGGGTCCTCCTCGGTTCGACCGAGGACCGTCCCGAGCGCCACACTCTCCTGTCCTCGATTCTCGTGGCCTCGATTCACATGATCATCAGCATGGCGCGTTCCTATTTGTGTAACCAACACCGCAGCTGCACTCTCGTACACTTGATATACATATACATCGACCATAAATTAACATATATCTTTTCGATTATAGCAAGACTAGCTAGAGAAGTGACTTACTTGGAGCACCGTGGACCTCAGGATCCGTTTCCATTTCTTCAACCTCGACGTCGTCCTCGTCTTCGTACTCCTCTTCGCTGGCTGTGTGTTCGTCGTGATCGTGGTCGTGGCCGTGCGCCTTCTTGCTGATGGTGTTCTTGATCTTCTTCACCTTGTCCTTCACCTTCTTCAGAACCGGCTTCTTCTCGTGGTGATGCTCTTCTTCACCTTCGAAACCTAATTCAACAGTATTTTAGAACCATATATATATATAATATAATATATATATATATAAAAACAAACATGGTGCATTCTCCACCATGGTCAGCTACGATCGTCCCGCTAGAAAGAAAAAAAGAGAGGAGAGAGAGAGAGTAAAGACTAAAGAATAGTCACTAACCAATCCCATGGGGACGTTCTGGTCGAATCTGGCCATAAGCATGGGTACCATAAGGATCCATTGATGTGAACAAGAATTGGTGTTGTACGTACGTAGTAGCAAATAGTAGAACTTTTGGAGAACAACTTTCCTTTTCTTGTAGTGGAAAGAGAGGAGAGGACGGTTTATAGTAGAGAGGAGAAGGGATAAGTTTGGGAAGAGGGACTGCCACGTGTGCATGAACGTGAAAGTTTGCGAAGGAGGAGGCTTCCATAATTTGACACGTAGTACGTAAGAGAGGACACGTACCCTTTACAAGCGGATGGGTGGGTGGAGGGGAGACTCACCTGTCAAACGGGTCGATCGGGTGTGGGTGGGAACCTAACCCGACCCAATGTCGTTGGGCTTTCATCTTTCCGTCCAAACATGACCGGATGTCATTTCATTAGGGCTAGTTTGGATTCAGGTTTAGGCCCAGTGTTTGCTCCAACGTACATTTTTTTCGTTTACTTGCGAATTAATGGATGTTAGGTCCAAATGAGCGGATGCATTCGAGTGGGGACATTGAGGGCTGGCCAAATAGTTATTCTATATCACGATTGACTTCAAAATGCAGCTCAAGTGAAAAGTAAGCACAATCTAAGCTAACTTAAAGTAACCACATGATGCGATGCGTTGGGTATCCATCATCGATTCAAAGAGATAGGAGAAGTCTGGAACGTTTTGGAACAATAGCGAGGTCAGACGAAGACGACAGAGCGATCAGAAGAAGTCGATCGGTGATGATTTCAGCAAAGAGCATTTCAACCGTTGTGTAGTCAACATATCGATACATACCGCTCTTCAGGTTCTCTAAATTCGGTTTTTCTCGAGCGTAGCTAAACTGGTATATACCAGTGAAAGTATACCGGTTCTAAACAGTTCGGTTATATAAGAAGATTTTGGGCAGATTTTGACAAAAACCAACGGATAATATGTTGGGTTAACTTAGGGATTAAGTTAGAGTTTCTTAATCCCTATATTAAAAGAGGTTAAGAAGATTCTCTTTTCATATGTTCTTCTAGAATTCAAGGAGACAACCACCACCTCTACAATCCGTACTTTCGTAGAATCTTGCTCTTCAAGATATGAGGAGATTTTGATCAGAGTGTCGCTATACGATGGGCAACCATTATTCGGCAAGAATTTGTGCGGGTAATTTTATGTCATTGTATTTTTGTTCGCTTAATTTCTTGAGAAGTTATAGGAGTCAACACTTACAAAAAAATGAGTTCAGTTAATATTTTTATTTAATTGCTTGTACCTATTGCCTATAGGCACAAAACATTCCTTGTTGATCTTTCTTGGCTCTCGCGTAGTATGTTCAAGGTTCGTTACTTTCATTGTGGATTTTGGTGGTCGATTATTGCGACATCCGTTTCGTGCCTTTAGATCCCAATAAATTTTGTATTAGAGCTCTCAATTCAAGAGGAGAAATATAGAGACGGCCATTGACTACGAAGAATACTTGTGTATTATTACCCTTACAGCTTACAGGGAGAACTTGGCGATCTAGAAGCCAAGATCACGACCCGCCGTCTCGCTCCAGTCACAAAATACGAAGGATTAGGATACGTAAACATGCCAGCTACGTATTTAAACCAGACTATAGTCCGATTCAAATATGTATAAGTTGTGTAAATCAGAACACGTGTCCATATAATCATAATAACATCCACAAAACTAACTAAACTACTATAAAAATAAATGAAAAATAACTGCTAAAGATAAATGAGAAGGCGTCATCAATCGATACCTGAAGATCCCGAAGATGTAGCTCCCACTATGTCTATGTCAAATTTCACCAATAACCTGGAGAGATCAGTAGGTCCTCAGAAGGGACGTAGCAAGATATTTAAAAAATGCCAAATATAGTAGTGAGAACATGCATAAAGAAAATGACGGAAATATGGCACTCTACTTCTAAACAAACTACATGAAACGCAACATCGAGAACAATGTTCAACATTTGGACTAATAGATACAGGTACCATCACAACCGTAACTCACCCGAAACTAACGGCCAACAGAACAAATCACAATCGCATCTCCTCCGAGAATAATGACCAACATAATATCACAATTGTAGCACGAAACTAACGGCCAACAGAATTATCAACACAACCGAAGCTCATCCGAACTATCGACCAACATAATACTATCATATTGCCCGCGTGCCTAATGACTGTCCTCTCTGTCTCAATGAACTATACGGATGTCCAGCTAGGTCAACTCAAGTCAAGTCATGTCAATCAGTCAATCCAGGTTAAGTCAATCAATCCAGGCCAGGTCAACTCAATAGAATAGAGTCAAAGGACTAGCAATACTGACAAGATATTCACAAAAAAAAACGACGACACATAAAGAACAAGTAAGATACGTGCATGTAAAACAAGAGAATAACAATGACATGAACATAAGCAACATGTAATCAAATATGACTGAAAAATAATATAGAAAATGCATGAAATACTTAACAGTGGGCAAGATATACTTGTTTAGAGTTTTGTCCAATCTATGCTGAGATAGCGGTACCAATTAAGTCTAACGAAACTATCCATGAACCAATGAACCATACTCCATGCAGACATCTATCAACCCAAATCACAAACAAATATTATTACACACTAAAAATACAAATGACTTAACAATTCCTACCTAGAGACTTGGGTCATTCTAAGTCGCATATCACCCATGATATCTAAACCATTTATTAATCATACCATCTAGAACTAGGTCACACTAGTCTCTATAATCATTATTTATTTCTTATATATACTACAAGTTCTAGGTTTAAAGTATTAAATTTGTATCTCATAATTCGTACCACGAAACCTACGACACGTAAATCGAGACAAGATGATCAACCACAAGATTAACAATCTTACCTTGGTGATCCACACGATCACTTTGTCAATTTTAGTAATGAGAGATAATTGGAATCGACTGATCTTAGTTTCGATGCACAAATTCTAAAATGAACATAATAAGAATTATTATAATTAATGGAGATACATAAAAAAAATTCTAACAGACGTTGTCAGATGATGAATAACATCACCAACATGTCCAGAATGGTCAAATTAGCTAGGACATCCTACCCATAAGTACTGTAACCTCCGTAATTCGAATTTTTGGATTTTTCTGTTTTCCAAAAATTTTTTGGATCTTGAAAAAAATGTGAATTTTAAATAAGAAAAATATTTTTGAATCGTAATATACTATCGATATTGATGGAACCTTGATTTGAGAAAAACTATGTTTTATCCTAAATTATTTCTTGCCCACATTTTGAAATTTCATAAGTTATAAATCATTTATTTATAAAGAAAATATTTGTTAAATTAGATATATATATATATATATATATATATTATATATATATTATATAATATATTATATATATATATATATATAAACTAATATAATTATTAGTTTAACTACTGTTAGCAGTTAGCATTATAGCATTATAGTTAGCTGTTAGTGTTTTCCAATATTTTTACTACCTATTACATTTACATTTATTTTAGGGTTTCCCCTCCTACACTATATAGGCACACTTTCCAAACTTTCACACAAATATTCTAAGCCCTATCCATTGTAGCCGCTAGGAAGTTTTTCCCACAGCCTCATGCTTTCCTCTTCCTCCCACCTTTGGCTTTATTCCCAACACCCCTCGGCACCACCATAGTCGACCAGCCCAGCCATTCATCACCATCCTCCCAACACCACGACATCACCATAAGAGCCAGAACGCCATTGCCACTCCTGACCCCTTGTCCCGACTCCTCCACACAACCCATCTCGACCGTCGTCTCCACGAACGCCACACCAGCATCCCAATATTCTTCCCCACCTCACATCAACCACAATCACATCTCCGGCCGACATTATCACCATCATTGCATACACCATCGCCATCAAGCAATCACCACTCCGTCGTCGATTGCTGCAACCCAACCACCACGTTCACCATGTCACCGCCACCCCATGGCATCACAACCACAAACATCGACCACCATATCGACGTCACCTCCCTCTCCAGTCATCACCAAACAAGAGAGGAGAGGGCCATACCTCATTCGACCTAGCGGTCGACCACCCCCGACGAAATCTGCACACTGCCAGTGGAGCTGCCCAGCTCTTGGCACCTACGCCATCCGACCCAACACCATTGTGCTATTCCTTGCCTCCATCCTGGCCGACGATCGAGCCTTTCCGGCTCTACTCCTCCTAGAGTCGCCACTCCCGTCTCTGGCGTGACCCTGTGCGGCCAGCCGTCGCGAACGTCGGCCTGATCTGGCGCGACCCCACCATCGCGAATGCCGGCCAGATCTGGCACGACCTCGCCGCTGACCGTTCCCCTCCGTGCGTCGCCCGGTGTCGGAGTTCCCCTGTTGTTCGCCTGGTGCCTCCGCCTGAGTCGCACGCCGGCGACCGTCCCCTGGTGAGAATCGACCCCCCTTCTTCCTCCTCGTTCCCCTTTCTCTTATTCGTTAGGGATTTGGAATAATTATCGGAAGAAGTCGAGCCCAGAGCTTCTCTCTCTTAAATTTTAGGGAAATTTTCCCTCTTTAGTTATGGAGCGTAGCATCGTACCTATTCCGTGTCGACATGTTCGTGTCATGCACGTCGACTCCAATCGAATTGAGACGAGTATATTCTCTGATAGTTTTTATTGCTTTGATATCTACTATATTCGATTTAGTTGTAGTATTTTACTTGATTCTCGATACGAGGATACACAGACTAGTATACGTTGGATCCCATCAAGAGATGTTATTTCGGGTTTACCTGGTATATGGGTACCTTGTTCGTTCTTGTTTCCTGTACATGTATAGACATCGATTTGGGAGTGGGCTAGTCCTCTGCTCTTTGAATCCCGTGTCATGATGTGTCATGGTTGGATCCATTATACTACTCGTGGATGGGAAGTTATTAGAGGTCATGTGATCAATACCCCACCTGTTACTACTTGTGCATAGCTTCACCCTCACACCGTAGGGTGTAGCATGACCTGTTACTACTTGTGCATAGCTTTCCATTTTGGCCGGCCTGATCTTCAGGTTTACCTGTGTTTGTTCTTGTGTATAGCCGGTCAAATGGAAGAGCCTAATCTAGACCCAAGCTGTAGAAGTATAGAATTTCAAGCGCATCTAAAAGCCAGAGGTCCTATATGCCCTAACTCTCATGCGCTAAAAATCAACATGTGCCAGGAAAGTAGAACACTTGGCACATCAAAAAAATAGCAAAGAGATATGAAAATAGGTTTTTATTCCATATAAAAGTCGGTTACATGTCTAAAACTCTTTTACAAAGGAAAATTCTTTTACAAAGAGAAAAAAATCCTAAAAGCTACAGCCAGGCGCATCACTTGTCACGTGCATCAATTGAAGTGTTATTGCCAAGTGCATCACTTATTAGGCACATCATTTTGAGGCCTCATCCAGGCGCATTATCCCATCATATTAGCATAGGCGCAACCCCGTGTATAGTTAGAGTAAATTACTTTCTCGCCAATGTGCGGGCACTCAAGCAGGAGGAGTGGCTTTTCTAGCCTAACAAAAATTGGGACACGACCGTCCCGATCTTTGGATGCAACAGACACCTTCAGCCTGTGTCGGGATACGACGATCCCGATATTAGGATGCAATAGGCACTTTCACATGCTTATACGAAAATAGGGCAGATGGTGAATAAACCAACTCAGCACATCTTCGTCTTCAGAAGGAGCTCGTCGTTAAAGCTTCTGCGAAGCGGGGATCAACAACTCGCTAAGGCAGGGGACCAATCGAGTTCGTCTCCGTGAGAGAAATCCAAGTGGAACAAGTAATCTTCACAAAGCTATTTGTAGGCCGGGGCAACCCTCGCCCATGCGCAAAATGGCAGCCTTCTTATATTCTGTGCACGAAATTTTTATTAATGACGATAAATCTGCCTCTTCGTGTTCAGCCAAGTCAAAACAGCCATTAACGCTTCAAAAAACTCAACAGACTGAACAATGCGGCTGCGCCATGTGGCAGATGTGCCATCAGCACCATGTGCTCTGTACCGATGGGATATCGACCAATGCGCCTAGCATGGCACGAGCTGATGCGTCCATTAGAACTTGTCACCCATCAAGAATTTAATGCTACATGGCAGAGTTGGTAGCACATTCTCCAAAGAATGACCAATTGGTAGCTTATTACAAGAAACGAAGCACCGCTGACGTCAACATCATATTTGCCTTTTTTATTGGCTACAGATGTCCTTGCCATGTGGCCGACCGATCATTCGCATGCGCCCCCGTTGCCATGCGCCTAAAAGTCCGCATGCGCCTTAAAGTCATGTGCCCCCAACTCGCTCCTAATTCTAAAAGACAGAAGCTACGTCTTTGTATACGCCTCCACAGCCATGTGTCCAAAACTCAGCCAGCGCCTCAGAAGCCATGCACCTAGACTGGTCTATCATAGACCAAGTCGCCGTCTATGTGCCTAATCCTAGGCGCATCCTGATAGATCATCTTCCACAAAATTAGAGATCTTTGAGTCACATACATGCACCACATGTATTCTGACTCAGTTCTGCTCAAGAATGGGTGCTAACCACCCAAGATCTTAGCAATAATTGAATCTCCAAAACTGCCACGTGTCAGGTCCACCGCAGCCCAATAGAGCAGTTCAACAGATTTGGCTTCAACTTAGGGCGCATCATCCATGCGCCCCACAACATCAGCAACGTGTCATTTCCACGTACAGGCGCATCCTACATATACGGACATGAGCAGACCAGTCTGCTGCATATAAATAGAAGGATCATTCTGTCATCTACGGAGGGATCATCATATCTACATACAGAGACAAGAAGAAATATGTAACATCTGCTTTTCCTCCAAATGCTCTGGCATCTAGAGTAGCCCAGACCTTCAGAGAATTCAAGATCGTCGTCAGATCGTCAACGGAGTCAATACATTACTAATCGCTCTACCGATACTGTTCCCAGATAAAAACAAAAGTGTTCTTCTAGGACTATGTCTAAGTTCTACATTATATACTATTCTATTTGTAATTAAAATACAAAGTTTTATCAATCAAAAAAACCTTGTCTCATTTTTGATGGCAAACATGTTGGCGACTCTGCTGGGGACTTCTTTATCTTCTGACGAGAAAGTTATGTCGCAATCTGATGACACCAAGCTTGGCTCCTCATACAAGACACTCGTGGTGCATCTCAATCAACATGCGTATGAGGAGTTCATCTCTGACGGCAGCGCAAGTCCTTCGAAGTAGCTGCCAAAGCCGAAGAAGACTCGTAAAGTCTAGGTGCACAAAGGCAATGCGCCGAGCACCAGTGCTGAAGGGGATACGCCACCGCAGCCCACCCTTCCTGTTAACATTTTCAGCAAGTAAGTGTGCCCACTAGTACAGCATATCTGTCTGGAAAATGCAGTATTGACTGCATTCTCCAACTGTGCTCTTTCCAGTCGACGAAATAAAGGCGCATCCAGCTTCCCATGTATGAACTCTGGCATGCAGGAGAGGGCCTCTGTCTTTGACAGAATCACTCGGTGTCGTGGCGAGGATGAGTTGGATTCTGAGTACTATGTGCCTTCGCGGGCTGATACGAAGAAATCGAAAGCAGCACAGGCCATGCGTTCCAAATGTGCTACCCCTGTAGTGAACTAGAGATGAGCGCTCAAAATCATGTATGCTACTGATGGTAAACTATACAGAGTCGACTCGGGTGAATTTTTACCAGATATGAGCTGACTCTCAAAGTCTTCATTCGTTTGGGCACATCTTCTGCGTTTGGAACCAAGTCGTGCGAGGCAAAACTTGTAACTTTGAACCCATGCGCCCACGTGGGTTATGCGTATGAAGTGGGTTCAAGTCGCAATACATGTTGCTCCCCCACCAATGATCTGGGCATATCTCATACGCTGGAACTGGATCAGGGGGTGCAGCAATCACATGACTACCCCGGTAGTTGGTCTCGCCATGCGTCTGAAAGGGGTGTAAAAGTGAAACTCTCCCCTCATGATTTGTAATGTGATTACTCACAAACGCAGATCAGAAGAGCTGACCATTAAGCACGATGCGCCCCTTGCGGGGACACTTGTGCCATAGTCACCATTAATTGCTGTTGTTGCAAAACAACGGCTCCATTATCCAGGCAGTCTGTGTTCCAGCGACTGCAATATTGCATTGCACCCATCCGACGTCGTCTCGGAAAGAAGGTGCCAATTAAAGATGAGTCAGAGCCTAAGGTCGCTTCTTGCCATGTTGTCTCCAACTCCCACTCATCAGGGAGAAAGGTAACTACCAACTCCTTGACCTCAGCAACGTCGTCCAAGAGTCAGTCGAGGAAGAGTAAAACGATGGTCCCGTCCTCAGGGGTGTTTGAGAGCACCCGGTCAAGTAAGAAAGTTCCAGTGGAAGCATTAGCTGGGAGTGATCAAACTCCTACTATCCATAACAACCCACTCGAAGATGAGGATGTCTTCCAATGAACCAACCCTGACATTGAGGGGGGTAGCCAGGATGAGGCCTCAGAAGAAGAGGCTCTTCCACTGGAAAGTGAGGTCGAAAGCGAAGCGTCGACCGATCCATCCACCTCCACCCATGTCATGCCAGTCTACATAGCAGGGGTAGTGATGGAGGAGAGCCAGACATTCCGGCTTTGGACATCGTACAGTACATGGACACCTTGGAGAGGGGCCTCAAAACTCTCTCTGCCTCCATACAAACCTTGACCCAAACAGTGTTTGAGATTTGGACCACTCTGGCATCTCCACCAGTAGCAAGAGAACCTGTCTTCACCAGTCCCGACCCAGGGGCCAATGGAGAATCGAGTATACCCCCTCAATGGGTATCTTCGGGTGCAGATCATCACGCCGTACCTCGGACGTTGGCTCCTTCAAATACCCAGCTCATGTCGTAGCACCTTCGTCTGCTTCCAGCTCTACAGATTTGGTCGAGATGATCAGAGATCTGCGCGAGTGCTTCGAGGCACGAAATAGGCAGGAAGAACGTTAGAAGATGGGAATCCCACAACCTTACCCCTCGAGTGGAATAAAGTTGATTACCCTCCTAAGTATAAACCATAAACATTAACGCCATATGATGGGAAGGATTCTCCTCGTCGGTGTCTGACCTACATCCAGTCTCAAACGGGACATCTTCCGAAGGAAGACGCCCTACTCACCAGCCTATTCATCGGGGCATTGAAGGGAGTCGCCTACAACTGGCAATGCAGTCTCCCCGACAACTCCATATCATCCTTTAACGACTTGACACTCCTCTTCCTCGATCGATTCTATGATGGAGGGAGAGATATGACCATGTCATCCCTCAGAGAAGTACATCAGACAGAGAAGGAGACTGTTCGAGCCTTTAACGAGCATTTTTGACAAGCATGCCTAAGGTTGCCTCAGGGTATGCTAGAACATGCACTCATCGATTCTTACAGCATAAACATAATCCCTGCAATCAAGCTCTTGGTCAACTCCGCTCAACCTCCCGATTGGAGTTCGTTGAGAAGAAGGCACGTAATGCTTGCCTTCTGGGGGTTAACTTCTCTGCCTTTGACGACAAAAGGAAACGGCCTGCTACTAGCAACAGTGGGCACGAGACAAAAGGGAAGCAGGCATTGACTGTCAACGCTTCAAAGAGCGCACAGGGGCCCTCTCAAAAGTCTCTACCTACATCGAGGTCGTAGGAGGTCTACCCCTTCAATGACGAGGACACCTTACAACTCTTCGTGATGCTGAAATAGAGCGACAAGATCAAGTTGTCTGATCCTAAGTGTACTGACGAGGTAAGCAGCGTAAGCGACCCGAGGTACTATCACTACCATCGGTTCGTTGGACATCCAACTCAAGGCTGCTACATCCTCAAGAACTACATACAACACATGATCAATACGAACGTCATCTTAGTCGATTACGAGGAGAAGACAGTCTCGGCCAACATGGTGTCGCTCTAGTTCGGCACATTAATGCCTATAACTCAAGATGGTGTTGTCCCCATCCCGAAGGCAACATTGGAGGTGGTCAACCTTCCGTCGACTCGTGACAACGTGAGTGGACTGATTCCACTCACCAGATCTCGGAGGGAGCTCATGTAGGTTCACCCAAATCTCGCTCCGGAATAGACTCAACCGGGGTACATTCTACCTCCAAAGCTAAAGGTAAGAAGACCAAGTCTTGCCGAATGGTGACCTCCTCCCCAGAGAAGGTACTTCCTGTGCAAACATGTTTACAGCAGAACTCTCAGCCTGAGGAAGCCCATATCGAAGTGGCACCTCCCGTCACCACCTCAGGTGAAGTTCCTTTCCAACTTCCAGCAGCTGACAAACAGAAGCATAAGGAGGCCCACTTCGACAGGCCTCTACGAAGAGACAAAGCTTCGGGGTTAACCAAACCCCACAACTTCGACATACTGGCACACTTTTCAGTACTCCAGCTTGGTTGTCCTTGTTCGAGCTTCTCCGTCTGTCTAAAGATACGCGAGAAGCTCTCTGCGAAGCCCTGGAGGATGCTGAGTCTTTCATCAGTCAGGTCAAGCAGCCTGAGGACGATCCAGTAGCATGTCCATACTGCCATAGTGTAGAAAGATCATCCCCAACATCATATTCACTCAACAAGACATGTTGCTCAAGATAAATGCCACAACAGCCACTGTATTACACAGGGTAAGTCGGTGCCAACAAGGTGGATCGAATGCAGATTGACCCAGGGTCTTCTCTCAGCATTATCCCCCGAGCTTTGCTCCAAACGTTGGAGATCCTGATGCACCATTTAACAGCATCCCACACTACAATCAGTGGCTTCAACGCTAGCAAGTGTGAGCCGCTGGAGAGATACAACTGATGTGTCATATCGGTGATCTTTAGACCGAAGTGACCTATTATGTTGTGGATGCGGACTTCGATTACATAATCTTGTTAGGGCGGCCGTGGCTACATGAATACATGGGGGTACCATCCATTCTCCATTAATGTATAAAGTACGTATCCACTACCAAAATACACTAATTTAGCGACGAAATTTTTCAGTCGGCGTTAGCGACGGTTTCGTGGCCGCTCACCGACTGATTACCGACCACACGCCTTTGCTATTTTATTTCAATTTTAGGGGGAGGAAAGGTCGCATATCCGTCGCTAGGCTGTCGGAATTATAGCGACGGATGGATAGTAGTCGCTGCGTAGTCGATTATTTGGCGGGAATTGTGTATAAAATTGGCGGTACATTTTTTCGACTACATAGCGACGGATATTCAGTCGGATAATCAATAAGCGACTAATTGGCGACGGATTATTAGCAGTCGCTATTCCGTCGCTAAATTTACGTTTCAGACTTAAATAAAAAGGCGGGGGGAACTTTTTGCATTTCCTCCAAATTCAATCTCTCCTCTCTCTCTCTCTCTCACAGCTTCGGTGAACGGCATCGGCGTCCTCTCTCTCTCTCTCCCGAAGGTAATCCCCTCTCTCTCTCTCTATCTCTCTCTGTGTCGCGGTGTCGACGTAGGGGCAGCGGGGGCGGCGGGCTTGGGGACATTCGGGGGCTGGGCGGCTGGCTTGGGGCGGGGGCGTCGGGGGCGGGCGGCGGGCTTGGGGCGGGGGCGTCGGGGGCTGGGCGGCGGGCTTGGGGCGGGGCGTCGGGGGTGGGCGGCGGGCTTGGGACGGGGACGTCGGGGGCTAGGCGACGGGCTTGGGGCGGGGGCGTCGGGGGCTGGGCGGCGGGCTTGGGGCGGGGGTCGGGGGCTGGACGCGGGCTTGGGGCGGGGGCATCGGGGGCTGGGCGGCGGACTTGGGGCGGAGGCGTCGGGGGCTGGGCTTGGGGCGGGGCGTCGGGGGCTGGGCGGCGGGCTTGGGGCGGCGAGCTTTGGTCGGGGGCGGCGGGGGGGGGGGGGGGGGGGAGGGGGGGGGGCTTTGCTTATCAAATTCATCTGAGTTTATATATTGGCTAAATAATGTGTTATCCATATTGGGTGTTATCCATTAGTTTGGTGGTGTTTGGATTAGTAAATGTGAATATGGAGTTTGGGTTCATGGTGTATATGTTCACTGTGTCAAGGACAGTGCGAGTTCTTCATCTGCATAAGTCAGTTGTGTGCTTCTATATAGATGTATATATCTATACATCTAACTGTGATATACATATATGTGTACGTGTGCTTTAGAGAGTGAGGAATGAAAAGTCAGGCCTACCATGTCTATTAGCATGCAGGACGGCTTGGGATGTAATGTGTGATTGTAGACATGGTAGAAATTATAGGTAATTAATGCTAGTGTGACTAGACTAAGGTAGTGTTTGCTAGATAATAAGGACACTCTAGTATCCTAACCAAGTTAATTTTAGACTAGATATTAGGATATACCTCCCATATCCTAGAAGTTGACTCTTGCAATTTAGAAATAGATAGATTGACTCAGTTTGGTATCGGTATCGCACTATCGGTATCGGTATCGCACTATCGGTCAAGGTTCACAATATCGGTATCAGAATCGGTTTCAGACTATTCCTATGAGTATTGGTATCGGCGATATCGTTAGTATCGGCGGTATCGTATCGGAGTATCGGACTTTGGTATCAGAAAACAAATAATTATTAATAAATTATTTACATTTAAAAAACATATATTTAAACATTTAGGCATAATTTTAAGTATTTCAGCGTTATTTCTTAGTAGTTTTGAAATTATATGAAATAGTAGTCGCCCTTACCGATTGGTTTTGCCGAATTGACCGGAACAAGACCCCCAATGTCGGTATCGGTCAATATTTGGTATCGGTCGGTATCGGATCGGAACATGCCAAACCGTATCGGTATCGGCCGTATCGGCCGATACTTTAAACCATGCTATCGGTATCGAACTATCGGTATCACACTATCGGTATCGGTATCGGTATCGCACTATCGGTATCGAACTATTAGTAACAACTGTATTTAGATTTTTCTCTTCTCGAGCTAGATATACTAGCGGATCCACCAGTTACATGATTATATACTAATTCTGTTTAGTTTGTCTTACTATACAGATTTTTCATCTAATCTGTGATGGATCGTTATTTCGTTGATCGTACATGGATGTACAAACGACAACACGAGAGCAGAATAGGTGTGAGTGACGATTTTCAGGCAGGCGTGGAAGTGTTTCTTAAGTATGCCATGAGCAAAGCTCAGTTTATGGACGGTAACAAAATCAAGTGTCCATGTCATAATTGTCGCAATAGACGTTACGAAGAAGTGGTTAGTGTAAGAGATCATTGACCCGTAAGGGTTTCGTACGTGATTACGGCCTGTGGTCATCGCAAGGTGAACTATATGCCGAAAGACAGGTTGCGAATGCTGCTACTTATGCTTTTGATGATAATGCTGCAGCGGATTTTGTCGTCGATGACGACGAATGCTCCGTTGATTATGGAGACGTGCAGAACCTTGCACGAGATATGGTGTACGATGCGGCATGGCCTAATTTTGATCCGGAGGATCCTAATCCCGAGGCGAAGGAGTTCTATGATATGTTTCAGGATGCTGAAACTTCTTTATATTCTGGTTGTGATCCACATTCCGTACTGTCAGTGACGATGCGGTTGTTGAACATAAAGTCCGATTTTAACTTGCCACAAACTTGCTATGATCGGATTACACAACTAATGAAGGAGGTGTTACCGAAGGAATCAAAAAGCTTCCAAAAAACTTCTACAAGTCGAAGATGATGGTCCGACAACTGGGACTGGGGTATGACAAGATAGATTGTTGTCGCAACGGATGCATGTTGTACTACAAGGAGAATGAGAATGTAGAAAGTTTCTGCTTCTGTAATTCGGATCGTTACAAGGAAGTCAGGGAAAAAGGAAAGTCAACTAGAAAATGACGTCCTTACAAGAATATGCATTACTTGTCGATCACGAAGCGCTTGCAGAGGATGTATGTCTCAGAATACAGCAGAACACATGACGTAGCACAACGAAGAACGCACAAAGCGATGGAGAATTGTCACATCCTTCGGATGGAGAGGCGTGGAAATATTTCAATTTTTGCCATCCAGATTTTGCTGCAGAGCCCAGAAATGTACGCATGGGGCTATGTTCTGATGGATTCGCCCCTTTCAGGCAGTCGGGATCTCAATACTCCTGCTGGCCGGTCATTCTGACCCCTTACAATCTGCCACCATGGATGTGTATGAAGACTCCTTATATGTTCTTGACAGCTATCATACCGGGTCCCAAAAATTCGACGAAGAATATCGATATATATTTACAGCCGTTGGTGGATGAGCTGAAACAGCTGTGGGAGATCGGGGTCACGACCTATGATATTTCCAGGAAACAGAACTTTCAGATGAGAGCTTCACTGATGTGGACAATCAATGATTTTCCTGCATACGGTATGCTGTCGGGATGGAGTACTCACGGCACCCTGTCTTGTCCGATATGCATGCAAAATAGTAAGGTGTTCTGCCTTAAGCATGGAGGAAAAACTTTTTTCTTTGATTGTCATCGTCAATTTCTGCCCGCGAGTTATCCTTGGAGAAAGAACAAGGACCATTCAGAGCTGGAAAACAAGAATTTTCTTATCCGCCTGCCAGATTGTCGGGATACGATATTTGGGAAGATGTAAAGGATTTGTCCACTGTAATGGAAGATCTATAGAACAATAGTGTCGATGGGTTCGGACAAACCCATAACTGGACCAAACGGAGTATCTTCTGGGACTTGCCTTATTGGAAAGATAATCTTATAAGGCATAATCTTGATGTTATGTATATCGAAAAGAATGTGTTCGATAATGTCTTCAATACCGTCATGGACATTAAAGGAAAGACGAAGGACAATCCAAAAGCAAGATACATTGCCGAGATATGCAAGCGTCCTTATCTGAACTTGATACAAAGGGGCGCTGCTGGACAATTAAGTAAGCCGATAGAACAATACACATTGAGCAAGGAAGATAGATTAATAATCTGCAAGTGGGTATTTACTTTAAGATTTTCCGACGGCTATGTGTCGAATTTGTCTAGATGCGTTGACCTCAATGAACGCAAGCTAACGGGAATGAAGAGTCATGACTGCCACGTGTTTATGGAAAGATTACTGCCCATTATTTGAAAGAGTTGTTGCCTTCTGCTGTATGGGTTCCGTTGGCCGAACTATCAATATTTTTTAGGGATATTGTTCAACTAAGTTGACTGTGCAACACATGGTTGAACTTGAGGAGAAGATTATCTTAGCAATTTGCAAGTTTGAGAAAATATTTCCTCCTGGCTTCTTCGCGCATGGAGCATCTACCGATTCATCTAGCATATACGAAGCCCATGTCGGTGCATCTGTTCATTATCGATGGATGTACCTATTTGAAAGGTACATAAATATCGATATAATTTAAGCTGAATTTCAGTGGATTTTAAAATTCTTTCTTAATTCTCAAAATAATTGTCTCTCTAGATACCTACACCATCTAAAGAAGAAAGTTGGCAACAAAGCTCATATAGAGGCTTCGATATGCGAAGCATATCTTATCGAAGAGGTGTCAAACTTCTGCTCCATTTATTTTGATTCTCATGTTAAAACAAATCAAAATAGACCTCAAAGGAATGACGAGGACATTGAGGATGGAGGAAGATTCAATGTAAGGGGCAAGCCTGTTGGGGCTAGTAAAAGACGGTGGTTGACAGACGACGAGTATGATGCCGCTCACCGATATATCTTGTTAAACTGTGACATACAAGAAGTGAGAGATTTGGAGAAGTAAGTCAGTACACTTGCACTCGTTATAATCTCGAATTTGATGAAGTAAGTGACTACACTTATATATTCTTATTTCTCTAATAGTGTATTTAGAGATGAAGTCAAAATGAGACCCGATATTACCGATGAGGGACTTCAAAGATAGGTTGAATTTACATTTCCGTCATGGTTCACAAATACGTAAGTACTGTGATATAATTGAGATTATTAATATATAATCTGAAACATTTAAATTATAAATATTTGTTTACATGTTTTATTGCCGAAACAATACTCACTCATGAGAGTGTTCGTTATCTGGCACTGGGACGAAGAAGCAAATAAAGACTTGGCCAGGCTATGTCGTTAATGGCTTCAGGTTTAAGTCAACTCAGAATGCTATAAATCGAATTTATCAATGACGACATCAGTACCAAGGATTCCGGTGTTTGCATAAGAGGTACCGTCTATGACGACGAGCCGGACTTTGACTATTATGGAGTGCTTCGGGATATTGTAGATTTACAATATACTGGCCCATATGATATGTATATTATGATATTCAAATGTGAGTGGTTCGATACGACACCAAATATCGGTTGGAGAATCGATAAACAATTTGGATTCGTCGATATAAATCATCGCAGAGGTATAGAGGGTCCGATACATTTGCGATAGCAAATCAGGCTGTTCAAGTCTACTATACAAGCTACCCAAGGCATCGTAGAGATCGATTTGACTGATGGGCAGTATGCAAAATTAAATCTAGAAATACATTCAACGTTGGAGACCCAGCATACCAAGAGGACCAGATCGAAAAGTCCCAATACTTGGGACAATACTCAGATACATGGATGTTGAAGATATTGTTAAGGAAATAGAGGGGAGGACGAGGTTGATATACAAGTCTTAGCTGTCAACCAGGGGGAGAGAAGGAAATTGAGGGAGAAGAAGAGAAGAAGAAGAAGGAAAGAAGAGAAGAGAAAGAAAGAAGAAAAGAGGAAGAAGAAGAAGAGAAGAAGAAGAAGAAGAAGAAAGAAGAGACGAAGACGAAGAGAAGAAGAAGAGAAGAAGAAGAAGAAGAGAAAGAAAAGAAGAAGAAGAATTTGATGGGGATGAGGATACAGATGAAATCGACGATGAAGATAGGATGAGGATGAGGATGAGGAGGATGATGATGAAGACGAGGCGATGATGAGAACGAAGACGATGATTAGGTTAAATATGTTGTATATTAAAAACACTTCCAATTACGTGAATTAAGTTTGACCTCATAAAAGCAATTACGTGAATTCATGTTTTTTCATTCGATTATTTACTTATTGCAGATGGCACTCCTAGTCTTTTCGTCGCGGCGACACTCGTCTCCTACTGGTGGTATGTATTTTAGTTTAGTTTTTATATCCATTTACACTTTTATATTGTTAATTATGTTATGTGTTCTATTTACAGGTCATGATGGCTGGCCGTGGTTGTGGTGCTGGTGGTGGGTCGTGGTGGTGGTCGTGGTGGTGGTGCGGGTCGTGGTCGTGGTCGTACTGGTGCTGGCGGTCGTGGTCGCATTCAAAGTTCCCGGGATGTGACCCCATCGAGCGAGCCCGACCCGGAGAGTACCCCGGGCACAGACGCATCCCGCCCTCGATCGACCACTTTATCGAGGCATGAGTCCGGATCTGCTAGCGGATCCGTTCCGCTATCGGAACCACCAGCAGCGGATCCACCACGGGATGCCCCAGTTACTGCACAGTGGGCCGCGGAGTACCCCCATACTCGGTTCCATCCGGTTACTGGAGAGTACATACGCAGACCCGCGGATCCTCCAACGGCACCAGAGAGGCCGAGAGGCGAGTTCCGACGAGAGCTATGGCCCGCGGGGACCTCGTAAGTAAATTAAGATAATTTATTAAATTCTTTCATTTATTCAAGTTAATAATCTAGTGTTTCTTCTTTGTAGATTTTTTCGTTTAATGTTGGCAGGGCTCTTGGAGAAATTGTAGGGCTAACTTCCATGGTCCTACCTCACCTTTTCGTCGGTGCCCCCAAACGTGCAGTACGTCTGGCTCGACGAGTTGAGGGTATATATCTATATCTTCTGGTTAATTATTAGTTACTCTTTAATCAACCATTTTTTAAATTACGTGATAATTGATTTTCTCTGTTAGACAACATACTGGTGGCCCCCCCCCATCGCGAGGAGGGGATCCGCAGGACCTACAGAAGCGCTTGCTTGAAGAAGATACGGGATATGATTCATGACCTAAAAATGGGGCATACGAGGCCGAATTGGATCCTGCAGGAGTATTATGAGGACCTCTTAGGTATGATGGATACCCCTACGTACAAGAAGAAATCGGAGAAGGCGAAGGTGAACCGACATGCTGCGGGCCTTCATACGGGGGGATCAAGGTCCCACGCAGCGACATTGTAGATCTGGTGAGCAACCGTAAATTTATTTCACTATCGAATTAGGTATTATTAATTAAAGGAGTTAATTAGTTTCTACGGAAATTTTGTATGCAGGCCCAACGGACGGTGAAGGAGGGAAGGGCGCCAGAATCGGTCACCATGTACGACGTGTTCCAGCATACGCACAAAGACGGAAGGACGGAAGCTTCGTCGACGAGAGGGCCAAGGAGACTGATGTAAGTACTTATGTTTATGAGATTAACGTTAGAATTAAAAGTATTCGGACTATAACTTAGGTAAACTTACGATTCACACTTAACTTAGGAAACGTAGGATTTAGATTACAACTTAGGTAAATCTTATAATATAAACACATTCATTTGATAGGCTGCGTATCGTGAGGCCCTTAGTCGGGCTCAATTAACTGACACCGAGGATGTCGGTGAAACGACGCTCTTCCGGACGCCCTCTTCTTTGGCCGCTCGGAACGACTTGTTCGTAGATACGTCGGCGGCTTTAAGAAAGGGTTCCTGTACGGAGTCGGCTCCCTAAGGCCATTGTACATGGCGACGCAGAGATTTCTACCGACACCGCCTCCTCCCGTGGCCCTGGCAGACGATGATGTTAGGTCACAGCTTACGCAGCTGCACGAGGCGGTATCGTCCTTGCGGGAGCAATTTGCCATATATTTTTGCCTACGTCTGCTGCTGCCGGTCCGTGCTGCTGCTGCCGGTACGTCTGCTGATGGTGTTCGTCCGTCTTCTACTGGTCCGTCGACTGCAGGTGTCGGTCTGTCTTCCGTGGGCCATCTTTCTTTCAACCCTGATGCCCCTGTGGTACCGCCTACGACTGTGACGTCACTCCTGGACCTCATGTCTGCAGAGCAGCTATACCGACTTTCGAGCAGTGTTTACGACGGCTTGCCTCCGTACCTTGTGGAGGAGTATATTCGTCGGTCGCATATGGGATTACCAACACCGGACAATCGACCTCCTCCTTCTTAAAATATTGTATTAAGAAAATTTGGATTATTTGTGAGAGCTTTGGATTATTTGTGCTATAATCGGCATATAGCACCAGATATTATGTTACTCTTTAGGATAATTGATGTTTATTTTCTATTAATTTGGTTTGGTCTGTGATTCTTGGATAATGGTGTGCATTAAATTCGTATGTGCATATTTGGTCTATGTGATTCTTGGATAATTGGTGTGCATTATATATTTGGTCTGTGTGATTGTTGGATAATTGGGGTGCATTATATATTGGTTGGTTTATGCATATATTTATGAACAGAAAAAGTGCTGTAATTTATTTTCCCAAAAAACTCAGTTAGCGACGGACTAGTGACCGTTTAGCGACGGCTATTCCCAGTTGCCGACGGTTTTTCGACGGATTAGCCGTCGCTATCTGGAGTTTTTAAACTGTTTCCAGGTAGCGACGGATGATCGACGGATTACCCGTCGGCAAGGTTCTGGTGGTATAAAATTCGACGGAATAGCGACGGCCGATCCGTCGCCACGGCGACTGATAATCAGCCACTAATCAGTCGCTCACTCTAGCGACTGTTAGTGACGGACAATCCATCGACAAGGTTTGGAAATGCTTGACATTTCCAGAACCATGGCGATGGATAATCAGCCACTAATCAGTCGTGTGGCGACGGTATAGCGACGGATTAGAGACTACTCTTCCGTCGCCATGGTGCTGGAAATGCCAAGCATTTCCAGAACCTGATCGGCGGATAGTCCGTCAGCACACCGTCGCTAATCCGTTTCGTTACCGACGACTACCGACGGATGAGCGACGGAACGATACGCTCTGATACGCTATTACGATGGGTTACCGACGGAATTTTACGTCGCTATTGTCTACACAGTTTAGTACTTAATAGTTGAAATGGACGACAGTCCGTCGAAAATGCGTCGCTAATGCTTCGTATTTTGACGTCGACAAGCCGTCGCTATTCCGTCGCTTGACGACTACGTAGCGACGGACCGTTATTAGCGACGAGATGATTGCCGACGGATTTTTTTGGCCAAATCCCGTCAGTGATCGATCGCTAATACTAATTACCGTCGGATTGGCGACTGATAGGGCCGTCGCTAAAACGATAAATTTTGGTAGTGATCCACCAACAGTATAGTTCGAACAGAGTTCGCTGATGTCGATCCTTTCAGAGGGATTGAGGCCTTCTTCACCGACTCTGATCTGTACAAGTTGATTCATCTCGAAGATGAAGCCAACGATGCCGACGATGAAGCCGAAGCTGACTTGGAGGCAGAAATGATAATCGATGCTCCCCTGAGAGTGCGACTCAAGGGAAGCCGCCTCAAACACCGTCTCCTATAGTGGTCAAACTTCGCGGGAGGGCACCAACTTCTCTAGGCGGAGCATCCACTGAAGCCCCCTTGAAGATACGACTCAAGGGGAAGCCTCCCGAAGTGACGGCTCCTCTTGTAGCAAAACTACGTAGGAAGGCACCAGTCGCCGGAATACCAACTGAGGCACCTCTCAAGGTACGGCTTAAAGGCATACCTCCTCAGTCTTCAGCCCCTCTTAAGCTTCAAGAGAAGGCCTACATATCTCTATCGGTACCTGAGCCGACAAAGGCCAAGTTCCCGATAGGTTCTTCCGAACCACCTCAGGCTGCTCTAGTACTCACTGACGAAGAACCTGGAGTAAATATCTGCCAATGTGGATGCACTGTCCCTTGATGATGTAATCGCTCAGGACAAGATCTCATATTTTATCAATTAAAGGGTATCTTTCAATTATTCTAGTCTTTCACATTGGAATGCTATGTATACTCTAGATAATGCTCTATAGCCGTTGTAAACACAAATAACGACTGTTAATCATGTAAATCGAGTCGTCATATACTAAGGAGTCTGTTATATAGTCCCACCTCAGAACCATGAAGAAAAATCTATCATCTTCGGAAAAGTCGAGCGTCACCAAGACCTTCCACCGACGTAGCCAGAACCCGACACTGGCAGAATGCAAATTTACTGGTATAATGATCTAGCCAAGTATTTCATCCAAAAGATGGGCTACAACCTGAAAAGCGGCCAGGGTCTAAACTATGGCAAGGGCCGATGTCTTCCCTTACGACTCTCTATTTTGAAAGGGAAGCCACAAGACTATTATTATTGTACTCGACGGGGGGTGGGCTACATCACGCCCCCAACAACCCCAGAAAGTTTAGAAGCAGAAGTCGTCGCACACTCTCACTCGTATGAGGCTTCAACTTGGGACTCCGACACCAGCGTCGCCCAATCTTCAGAAAGGTGCTGTCAGCCAACATAACATCTGCACATCCTTCAGAAGATGAAGACGACAATCAAACAATAGAGTTCTTCGAAGAAGAATCATGGGCTCAATGCCTAGGCGCATAATGGAAATCTCGCTTTGAATTACGACAACCCCGTACCGAAGACGAAATCAAGCAGATCGATTTCGGGGATGGATCTTCATCCAAACCTTTTCATCAACAAGAGCTTGGCGGGAAAGGACCGAGAATCTTTGGTCCAAATGGTCAAAGAATACATCGATGTCTTCGCCTGGAGTTACGAAGACATGCCGGGGATCGACCCACAAGTGACAATGCACAATCTTAATATACCTGACGCTAAGCCCGTTAAGTAGCAACAGTGTCACGATCCGTACCCTAGAGTAAGGGCACGAGACGTGGGTACGTCCAGCCTACGCCGCAGTGTCGGCGGTAGAACGCTGTCCTAGGTCACAACAACAGTTTAAGGTAATAAACAGTTATACTCCCCGAATGGGGGTGACATAACAGAATATATCTCAATCACATCTATGGTAGAACAGGATAAAGATATAATGATATAAAGATGCATGATCCAAATCTACAGGAAATACAATAGAGAGAAAGCTAAGTGTCTAGATAAACTCCACTAACATCCAGAAATAATACATATCCAAATATATAACTCAAACTCCAGTACTATGAAATATGATAAAGAAATCTATAGAGCAATAGTCTCTACAGCTAAGGGATCCGACTGGAAGTCCGGATCGCAAGTGTCCTCTAAGGCTGTCCCATAGAAAGTATCTAGGCAGGCCTCCTCCTCGTCCTCTGTAAAATTTTCAACAGGTCCAATCAGGACGGGAACGAGTACATCTCATCAAGAAAACCTAAGTAATGACAGAGAACTATAAAGCAGTTATAAGTAGTTTTATTGATGAATATGGCAGTTTATATTTAGGTGATAGTGTAGAGAAGCAGTAAGATACAAGAAAAGTAAAGTAACTAAAACAAGACAAGAATGATGGCAATGAAGACTATAAAATAAATCTAGCTGAACTAAGGTAACATAATAAGTCCAGGTAGTAAATGTAAACAAGTGCAAACCCAAGTAAATCCAGACAACATGAATCTGATACCAGGTGATTCCAGTATAAGGTGAGTCCAGTATAAGATGATTCCAGTCATAGTGATCAATAATTCTAGGGTGAGTCTAGCCTATACTCAAATAGTGTGTTTTAAAATACCGAGATCGACATTTAAACGGCTGTAGGTAATACGGCACATCACACACCTGGCCGGATGTGAGATGGCTATCATTCCAGTAGATTCTAGTAGATTCCAGTTGGGAGATTCCAGATTAGGGTATGTCTACATGTCTTACCCAAGTATTTTCCCTCCTAGCAAGTACAAGTGAATCCAGAATACGACACGAGAATCGAGATGAGTCCAGCTAAAATATGATGATTCCAGAAATAGATTCCGGAATGATTCCAGTGATTCCAGTAATAGAGGCCAGATAAGTATGGTATGTGTGTCGCATACATGAATCCAGATATATCCATACGTGTTGTAACAGAGAATCACATAAAACTAACTATAACTGAAGTACAGTAATTGACAATTAAATGAGAGAACTATCAGAGAATGTACTCGCCTGCTATCTGAATGTCCAAGATGAAAGTACTGTCCGAGGAGTGGTGTCTGGCCTATTAGAACAACAAAAGTCACAACAAGTCTAAAATAAGAAATAGACTGCTACAATGCATCTACATGAAGTTTGGGGTCAATCTAGGCTAAAGTCACCTTTGGTCAACACTCTAGTCAACTAGACTAGTCAAACTAGGTTAACTAGGTCAAACCTAAACCAAACAAGTCATACTATCTAACTAGTCTATTCTAGGCCTAATCAAGACTAAACAAGTCTAACTAAACTCACTAGGCAAACTGACACACCATAGGCTAAGAGTCCTAGGCTATAGGCTATATCATGCCTAAGCCAAACCACAAACACATATACACATAACAATATATATATCTAAATATGTAGTACACTCATAACATAATTATAGGCTACCTATATGTACATCCCACATATATATATATATGCATCACTATTCACATATTCATATACATAGATCATATATAGGAAAGCTATATATATATAGGCACATACATACATACATACATACATACATATATTATATATTATATTATATATAGATATATATATATATCTATATATATAATATAGAAAGAGAGGTAAAGAGGTAAAAGAGTAAGTGAGTATGTGTGTGTTTGGCATGTGTGGAAAGGATATGTGTTAATGTTCTAAAATTTAGTGATAGGTAGGTGTATGTGACATGGGATACATGATGTCAAAGGGTGTATGAATGCATGTATATAAAAGGTTATAGGTTAACTCAGTTTATAGAAATACATACAACCTACTTACCTTGTATACATGCATACATACATATGTATATACTTTACATGATACACATGTATACTTGTATTATTATACTTACATTCATGCATATTAGATACTTGTATTTATATTAACATATTGCAACCATTCATTTCATTCATGCATCTGCCACCTACATGTTTTATACATATGCATACTTGTATTCATATCATTTCATACATTAACATAGAGACATACAAACATGCACACATCAATATTTCATACCTTGCATTACCTTCATATCATGTATATATTATCATTCATTCCTTTCATATATTACATTTATCTTGCATGCTTGCATTCATATATTACATTCTATATTACCTATATACATGTATTTCCTCCATTCATTCATGCTTGCATCATATACTCTACATTACCATACATGTTATTATTATATATTGTATTAAAATATTTATACATTATGCATTCATATCTATCATTACATATATATCTTGCATTCATATCTAGCATTCATTATATACTTTCATGTATACATTGTATATCATTCTTTCATTCATGCATGCTTATATGCATTTATTAATTGCATTCCTACATGCTTGCATTCATCATATATACATTAATGTAAAGAGAATATATATCATATATATATATATTTTATTCATCTAACATATCATGCATTACATACTCTATATTTATTAATATCCATACTACATAGGCTCATAGGTTACACAAAATACATATATCGTATAGTCACTCTTCTACTTAAAACAATACTGTACCAATTGGGCATTCACTAAATTCTAGGATTAAAGTATATCGTAGCCCTTTGTGTTAGCTTCCGAAACTTTAAACGGATCGCATTTTCGTGTCAGGAAGCTCCCGAAATCGCAAAAATACCGAAACCGTTCGTCTTCGTACAGCTGACACTCAAATAATTCTACAGAAATTTATATAAAGAATTTGGCTTATTAAAATATATATTTGGAAAGCTAACTTCAATACTGTTCTTTTAAAAAAATGGGAGATAAATCGGAGTCTAAGCTAAAAGTTATGACATTTCTAAGTTGCTTTGGTTAATAAAAACGTCGATGAAAATTATGACGGATTTGACAAAAGAAACTATAGGCCAAGATACTTGGATACAACATAGGTATCCAAATAAAACTCATTCTAACCATCCTAACTAAGATCAATTCACTCTCTAACCATTATAAAACTGAATTTAAATATCTATTAAACTATTATCATACATCATACACATGAGGTGTCCTAATTTGGGATCTATCAAGTAGGACACAAGACACATATCTAAAATATTCAAGAGAGCTCCAAATGGCATCAAATTTGAATCTAAATGGGACACATGCATGAGGATAGATCCTACGGATTCAAAACTAATTTATATGCAAGGAAATCGATTTAGAGGATGGGTTTTACCTATTGGGAGTGGAATCCCAATAAAATCTTTTAGGACACGCTCTGATACGAAGATCCCTCAAAGTGGACACTCCTCCTTGCACTCCTCCCAATGCTTGGTAGCACCCTTCCCTTGGAGAATGAGAATGATTGAGGAAAGGTTTGGTGAAAGAATGATTTGATTTGGAGATCAAATCAATGTGAAGGGTCTCTAAAATTGGGGAAGACAAAAGGAAATAAAAGAGGCAAGATTGTAATGAATGAAATGAATCATTCTCTTCTAAAGGTGGCTGCCATAAAGAGTCCATTAGGGCTAATAGGAAATGTCCTAATTGCCCCTCTCTAGTCTCATATGGTTAAGTCTAGACTAGGTTCAAGTTTTGGGTCAAAATGATCTAGTTTTGAGTCTCTAACTTAACCATTCTAACATGATAAAAATTAGTTTAATTAACTAACTTAATGTTGGGTCTTGAAGCCATGCTTAACTTAATATTGGGTCCCATCTAGAGTTCAAGCTACCCGGGTCACTACAAGTCGAAACGAGACGAAACTCAACCCGACTAAACAATCCAATAAAAACATATTAAAATATAAAATTTTCCCAAAATATTAAAATATGAAAATGACCAAAATTATAATACATCAATTAAATATTATTAAAATAATCTAAAATTCACCAATTAATCAAAATCCTAAATAATTCAAAAGTCACAAAATGACTAAAATACCCTTAGCCTAAAAAGTTGTAAATAGTCATTCTAATCACATGGTGTAGGTCCCCATGGTTAGTCTCTAAGCTTAGCAAACTAGGGATTAACTAGTTAACCATCAAATCACAATTCAACATTTTAAATAGTTTTAAATTGATTAAAAAATACCAAAAATTACAACATGAGTTAAATCTTATTATCGATTAATCAAAATTATAAAAGTTCAAAATTACCCTCATTTTAGAAAAGTGGGTGTTACAAGTCTACCCTCCTTAGAAGAATTTGTCCTCGAAATTAAGATGGTCGTACTTCTTCTAGAGTCTCGTCCCCAACAATCATGGTCTCAGAGCTTACCTAAATCATACGATTAAAAAGGATGGCATACAGGGTCATGGCATGGTGGTAGTGAGAGTCTCATCTGGTATACTAGTTATGCTAACCAAAGGGTCATATGGTATCAAACATACAAGCAAGGGATGTATCAAATATTCTCAAAAAGGAACTAAGGTTAGGTCAAAACTCACCTCCAGCTAGGTCTGAGAACTAGAACTTCTCCTGGAAGCGGCCCTGGTTGGGGCAGGTATATCAGGACAGTGCTGCAACCAGTGTGCAGCTGACCCACAAAATAGGCACAATCCTAGTCTCTTTCTACAGAAGTTCCACTTGTGCCCAGACTTCTTACAGTAGGTACAGATAGGCTCTGGCTCAGCTGGCATCTGCTGGACAGGAGACTGGGCTGGATATGATGATATAGGTTGGATATATGGGTACTCCTCAAGCTTTGGGTAGGACTGGGTACTGCTCTTCGCCCTCTTGGAGCTAGGCTCTCTTCCTGGAAGCACAGAGTCCTGCAGACGTAGCAACCTCTGGTATTGCTCCCTCATGGCCTCATCATGAACTCTCTTTGAATCCAACATCCTTTCTTGGAAATATCTAAACACCTGGGCTGCGTCAAGTAATAAACCTTCGGGTAGTACAGTATGGGGTACCATCTCAAGGGGTGGAGAAAGGCTCTCGGTCTCAGACAAATCTGCAGCTCTCTCCTGAACGACAGGAGACGAAGGAAGACTCTCTGGCGAGGCTACCACCATCTCCTCAATGGCAAGAGGTGCCACCACCCCCTGGTCAGATAGAGGGATCACTACCTCCTGAACAATAGGAGGTGGAAGCACACTCTCAGTAGCTGCAGCTGCTCTCAGGCGACGGGCTCGGGTCATGGGTGCTATACTGAAAGAAAAAGAGTAAATCAATCATCAAGGCTGCAAGGCAGTCTATCATTCCATATGAAAACTGGTAAATATAAACAAAGGAGTACCAGCTACAAGAGTCACTATTTTAAAGCCAGGCTATACTATCATCCCTAAGATGAGGGCCTAATCACAAGTCATCAAATCATCATACTAAGAAAGAACTACATCAATTTATAATAACAGAAGGGTATGATAGAGATGATATGTTTAAAAGCCTCCTCAAAATACAGTCTGATAATCATATACGTCTGTCCAAAATCATGTTACTCAGAGTCCTCGCCATGCCAGTAAGCAAGGCTGCGATAAACGATAGATTCCATAACTGGGGCATGCACCTCTATAATTATGTCGTCTGGAATTCTCGCTATGCCGACTAGTATAGCTGCGAGAAATTCCAAATCTCATAACCAAGATACGTACACCCGAAGTCAGGTCTCTATGTTTTTGCCATACCAGCTAATATGACTGCGATAAACTATAAGTTCCATAATCAAGTAGACGTTTTACCATCCCTGTTATTCCCGTCAACATATGTTATCAGAAAATATCGTAACTCAGGCCATAAAATTCATCTCGATAGGAAAAATCAAAATCAACAACGATCCAACAAAATCAAATTCAATAATCAAGGAGTGAGAGCAACAAACAAGGGAAATGATTTCAATTTGAAGTTTAAATAAGATTCTCAAGGGTCGTCCCAGGAATCTCTCAAGGAATCCTAACTGTGATTGAGTACCTTCAAAATATCCTAATCCTACTGCAGGCTGTAGTGATACTCTAGTTCGAATACCACTACATAAACTCGACCTGCATGGGCCACCACTAAAAACGTGTCACGACCCGCACCCTAGAGTAAGGGCACGAGACGTGGGTACGTCCAGCCTATGCCGTAGTGTCGGCGGTAGAATGCTGTCCTAGGTCACAACAACAGTTTAAGGTAATAAACAGTTATACTCCCCAAATGGGGGTAACATAACAGAATATATCTCAATCACATCTAAGGTAGAACAGGATAAAGATAGAATGATATAAAAGATGCAAGATCCAAATCCACGGGAAATACAATAGAGAGAAAGCTAAGTGTCTAGATAAACTCCACTAACATCCAAAAATAATACAGATCCAAATATTCAACTCAAACTCCAGTACTATGAAATATGATAAAGAAATCTATAGAGCAACAGTCTCTACAGCTAAGGGATCTGACTGGAAGTCCGGATCGCAAGTGTCCTCTAAGGCTGTCCTATAGAAAGTATCTAGGCAGGCCTCCTCCTCGTCCTCTGTAAAATTTTCAACAGGTCCAATCAGGACGGGAACGAGTACATCTTATCAAGAAAATCCAAGTAATGACAGAGAACTATAAAGTAGTTATAAGCAATTTTATTGATGAATATGGCAGTTTATATTTAGGTGATAGCATAGAGAAGTAGTAAGATACAAGGAAAGTAAAGTAACTAAAACAAGAGAAGAATGATGGCAATGAAGACTGTAAAATAAATCTAGCTGAACTAAGGTAACATAATAAGTCCAGGTAGTAAATGTAAACAAGTACAAACCCAAGTAAATCCAGACAACATGAATCTGATACTAGGTGATTCCAGTACAAGATGAGTCCTGTATAAGATGATTCCAATCATAGTGATCAATGATTCCAGGGTGAGTCTAGCCTACACTCTAATAGTGTGTTTTAAAATACCAAGATCGACATGTAAACGGCTGTAGGTAATACGGCACATCACACACCTGGCCGGGTGTGAGATGGCTATCATTCCAGTAGATTCCAGTTGAGAGATTCCAGATTGGGGTATGTCTACATGTCTTACTCAAGTATTTCCTCTCCCAGCAAGTACAAGTGAATCCAGAATACGACACAAGAAACGAGATGAGTCCAGCCAAAATATGATGATTCCAGAAATAGATTCCGGAATGATTCCAGTAATTCCAGTAATAGAGGCCAGATAAGTATGGTATGTGTGTCGCATACATGAATCCAGATATATCCATACGTGTTGTAACAGAGAATCACATAAAACTAACTATAACTGAAGTACAGTAATTGACAATTAAATAAGAGAACTATCAGAGAATGTACTCGCCTGCTATCTGAATATCCAAGATGAAAGTTCTATCCGAGGAGTGGTGTCTGGCTCCTATTAGAACAGCACAAGTCACAACAAGTCTAAAATAAGGAAATAGACGGCTACAATGCATCTACATGAAGTTTGGGGTCAATCTAGGCTAAAGTCAACCTTTGGTCAACTCTAGTCAACTAGACTAGTCAAACTAGGTTAACTAGGTCAAACCTAAACCAAATAAGTCTATACTATCTAACTTGTCTATTCTAGGCCTAATCAAGACTAAATAAGTCTAATTAAACTCTCACTAGGCAAACTGACACACCATAGGCTAAGAGCCCTAGGCTATAGGCTATATCATGCCTAAGCCAAACCACAAACACATATACACATAACAATATATATATCTAATATATTGTAGTACACTCATAACATATAGGCTACCTATATGTACATCCCACATATATATATATGCATCACTATTCACATATTCATATACATAGATATATATAGGAAAGCTATATATATAGTAGGGCTGTGCATATTTCAGCCGAACCGACCAAATCGAGCCAAACCGAATCGAACCGGTCGGTTTTTAACCGAACCGCTGGTTCGTTCGGATTGGTTCGATTGGTTATTTTGTAAAACCGATTGGTTCGGTTCGATTTACGGTTTGACTCTTGAAAAAATCGAGTGAAACCGAACCAAACCGGAGCAGTAATAATAATATAAATTTTAGGTTTTCCGGTCCAACTTAACCGGTTTGGATTCTTTGGAAAGGGGGGGCTGCTCTCAAGTCGTGTGTCTCGTGACTTTATTTCAATTTTTCATTTTCAACTTTTCATCTCCACTCTCCCAGAGTCCCAGAGACTCATCATCTCTTCCCCAAATTCTAGGGTTTGTCGACTCCAGTCCAAGCCTCCACGTCTCCGCCGAGTCGCCGACTCCAGTCCACGCCTCCGCCAGTCGGACGTCTCCGCCGACTCCACGCCTCCACCGGTTGGAAGTCTCCGCCGACTCCACGCCTCCACCGGTCGGACGTCTCTGCCGACTCCACGTCTCCGGTGACTCCACGCCTCCACTGGTATATTATATATATGTTAATTTTTCCATCTTCAGTTCATAGATCTACTAGGGTTAGGGTTTATTTTCCAATTTTTTTTTACTGTGAAGTGATTTTGTTAGAAGATTAATGGAATGTGCCTCTTCAATTAGCGGTTCATTGGAGTCTCAATTAGGGGTTCATTAGAAGATTTTGTTAGAAGTGATTTGAGAAAATATGAGTCTCAATTAGGGGTTCATTGGAGCCATATGGATTATGGAGTGTGCCTCTTCAAAACACAAGTTTTCACCTGTGCCTTCTCATTGTCAGGATTTGTTTGATTTGGAGTTGCATTTTTGTTGATCATGTGAACTTGGCAGGCTGGCAGCAGCATTAGGGAGCATATATGAGTCTCTTTAAATCACATCCTTTCAAAACCGATTAGCCGAACCGAACCAAACCGAACCAAGTCGGTCGGTTTGAAAACCGAACCGACCAATTGGTTGGTTTGGTTCGGTTGTGATTTTTTTCAAACCGATTACCATCGGTTCGACTTCGGTTTCGACCAAATAGGTCGGCCACCGACCGATGCACACCCCTAATATATAGGCACATACATATATATATATATATATATATATATATATATATATATATATATATATATATATATATATATATATAGAGAGAGAGAGAGAGAGAGAGAGAGAGAGAGAAAGAGAGGTAAAAGAGTAAGTGAGTATGTGTGTGTTTGGCATGTGTGTGAAAGGATATGTGTTAATGTTCTAAAATTTAGTGATAGGTAGGTGTATGTGACATGGGATACATGATGTCAAAGGGTGTATGAATGCATGTGTGTAAAAGGTTATAGGTTAACTCAGTTTATAGAAATACATACATACCTACTTACCTTGTATACAAGCATACATACATATCATGTATATTACATTTACATGATACATACATGTATACTTGTATTATATTATACTTACATTCATGCATATTAGATACTTGTATTTATATTAACATATTGTAACCATTTATTTCATTCATGCATCTATGCATTACCTACATGTTTTATACATATGCATACATTGTATATTCATATCATTTCATACATTAACATAGAGACATACAAACATGCACACATCTTATATTTCATAACTTACATTACCTTACATATCATGTTATATATTATCATTCATTCCTTTCATATATTACATTATCTTGCATGCTTGCATTCATATATTATATTCTATATTACCTATATACATGTATTTCCTCCATTCATTCATGCTTGCATCATATACTCTACATTACCATACATGTTATTATTATATATTGCATTAAAATATTTATATATTATGCATTCATATCTATCATTACATATATATTTTGCATTCATATCTAGCATTCATTATATACTTTCATGCATACATTGTATATCATTCTTTCATTCATGCATTGCTTATATGCATTATATTAATTGCATTCCTACATGCTTGCATTCAAACATATATATACATTAATGTAAAGAGAATATATATCATATATATATTATTTTGTTCATCTAACATATCATGCATTACATACTTTATATTCATTTAATATCCATACTACATAGGCTCATAGGTTACACAAAATACATATATCGTGTAGTCACTCTTCTACTTAAAACCAATACTGTACCAATTGGGCATTCACTAAATTCTAGGATTAAAGTATGTCATAGCCCTTTGTGTTAGCTTTTCGAAACTTTAAACGGATCGCATTTTCGTGTCCGGAAGCTCCCGGAATCGCGAAAATACCGAAACACGTTCGTCTTTCGTACAGCTGACACTCAAATAATTCTACAGAAAGTTATAGAAAGAATTTGGCTTATTAAAATATATATTTGGAAATCTAACTTCAATACGGTTCTTTTAAAAAAAACGAAGATAAATCGGAGTTCTAAGCTAAAAGTTATGACATTTCTAAGTTATTTGGTTAATAAAAACGTGGATGAAAATTATGACGGATTTGACAAAAGAACACATATAGGCCAAGATACTTGGATACAAACATAGGTATCCAAATGAAAATCATTCTAACCATCCTAACTAATATCAATCCACTCTCTAACCATTATAAAACTGAATTTAAATATCTATTTAAACTATTATCATACATACATACACATGGGGTGTCCTAATTTGGGATCTATCAAGTAGGACACAAGACACATATCTAAAATATTCAAGAGAGCTCCAAATGGCCTCAAATTTGAATCTAAATGGGACACATGCATGAGGATGGATCCTACGGATTCAAAACTAATTTATATGCAAAGGAAATCGATTTAGAGGATGGGTTTTACCTATTGGGAGTGGAATCCCAATAAAATCCTTTAGGACACGGTTCCGATACGAAGATCCCTCAAAGTGGACACTCCTCCTTGCACTCCACTTCCAATCCTTAGTAGCACCCTTCCCTTGGAGAATGGAAATGATTGAGGAAAGGTTTGGTGAAGGAATGATTTGATTTGGAGATCAAATCAATGGGAAGGCTCTCTAAAATTGGAAAAGAACAAAAGGAAAATAAAAGAGGCAAGATTGTAATGAATGAAATGAATCATTCTCTCCTAAAGGTGGCTGCCATAAAGAGTCCATTAGGGCTAATAGGAAATGTTCTAATTGCTCCTCTCTAGTCTCATATGGTTAAGTCTAGACTAGGTTCAAGTTTGGGGTCAAAATGATCTAGTTTTGAGTCTCTAACTTAACCATTCTAACATGATAAAAATTAGTTTAATTAACTAACTTAATGTTGGGTCTTGTAAGCCATGCTTAACTTAATATTGAGTCCCATCTAGAGTTCAAGCTACCCGGGTCACGATACAAGTTGGAACGAGACGAAACTCAAACCCGACTAAACAAATCCAATAAAAATAATATTAAAAATATAAAATTTTCCCAAATATTAAAATATAAAAAATGACCAAAATCATAATACATCAATTTAAATATTATTAAAATAATCTAAATTCACCAATTAATCAAAATCCTAAATAATTCAAAAAGTCACAAAATGACCAAAATACCCTTAGCCTAAAAAGTTGTAAATAGTTATTCTAATCACATGGTTAGGTCCCCATGGTTAGTCTCTAAGCTTAGCAAAACTAGAGATTAACTAGTTAACCATCAAAATCACAATTCAATATTTTAAATAGTTTTAAATTGATTAAAAAATTACCAAAAATCACAACATGAGTTAAATCTTATTATCGATTAATCAAAACTATAAAAGTTCAAAATTACCCTCATTTTAGAAAAGTGGGTGTTACAAACAGCGACGCTTCTGTCCTAATATCATGGACGCTATTAACACAGAAGTAGATAAACTCCTGGGCAGCGGGTTTATTCGCGAGGAGCAACATCCGGAGTGGGTAGCCAACATCCTCCCCGTCACCAAGAAGAACGAAAAGATCTAGGTCTACATTGACTTCCGAGACCTTAACTCTGCTTGCCCGAAGGACGAGTTTCTACTCCCGATCATCGACGTAATGATCGACAATACATGTGGCTTCGAGCGCATATCTTTCATGGACAGGTACTCGGGCTACAACCAAATCAAGATGTTCCCAGACGATGAAAAGCACACGTCATTCAGGACTCCGAAGGGGGTTTTCTGCTACACAGTAATGCTCTTTAGCCTAAGAATGTAGGTGCCACATACCAAAGAGATATGAGCACCATCTTCCGCCAGCACCTCCGTAAAACAGTCGAATGCTATATTGACGATGTCGCTGTCAAGAGCCATTTTCGAGGCGATCACTTATAAGATCTGAAGATAGTCTTCGATCTCATGCAGGCACATTAGCTCAAGATGAACCCTGCTAAATTCTTCCTTGGGGGTTTCCAGTAGAAAGTTCTTGGGCTTCATTATCACTACAAAAGGTATCCATGTCGACCCTGAGAAGACTAAAGCCATCCTTGACATGGACCCTTCGAAGAACCTTAGAGAACTTCGAGGCCTGAAGGGACGCCTCACATACATCCGAAGGTTTAACGTGAACCTTTCTGAGAAATGCCTGTCCTTCACCAAGCTCATGAAGAAGGGAGTCTCCTATATCTTGACGAAAGAATGTCAGAAAGCTTTCGACAACATCAAAGCTTATCTGACGAGCCCTCCAGTCTTGGTAGCACCCGTCGCCGGCAAATCATTTCTACTCTATGTCTGTGCAATAGAACATTCCCTTGGCGCTTTGTTGGCCCAGAACAATGTTGCGGGCCACGAGCAAGCCATCTACTACCTCAGAAGGACAATGATCGGGGCCGAACTCTGGTACAACCCCGTCGAAAATGAGTGTCTAGCTCTGGTGTTCGCCATCTAGAAGACTCGCCATTATGTCTCGGAACAGACAATTCATGTCATCTCCCGAATCAACCCGCTCAGAGTTCTCATGACAAAGCCGAGAGCGCTAAACTCCCGATTGGCTACTTGGGCGATACTATTGACACCACATGACATGGTATTCCTCCTACAAAAAAGTTGTCAAGGGCCAAGCACTAGCCGACTTCCTAACCGTGCATCCAATTTCGAAATCGTCTAGACTCTCTGAAGACATTCTAGATGAAGTACGAGAATAAAATATTATCGAAGAAAATCCCGTCTGGCAGATGTTCTTTGATGACGCTTCAAGAATAGGCCCCAAAGGTCAGATCATCGCAGGAGTAGGGGTAGTCCTGATCTCTCCCAATATGTTGGTCATCCAGCGTGCCTATTCCCTTTCAGAGCCGCGCTCAAACAATGTTGTAGAGTACAATGCCTTCATCGTGGGACTCCAGTTAACAAAACAGCTGGGGGTAGAATACCTCGAGTCTTACGGTGACTCGAAGGTTGTCGCCAATCAAGTTCGAGGACAATACAAGGTCCGCCATAAAGACCTGATCTCTTAAAACAGCATTGGACATCATCTCAACCTTCGCTGAATTCTTCATAGAACATTTGTCTTGGCTATAAAACTTAGAAGCTGATGCTCTGGCCAACCTCGCAGCCTCATTAGTAGTACCGATCAGCAAGCAACACCTTATTACAGTGGTGGGCCGGGATTTGGCATACCCCAGAAATAATCTGTGCTTGCGGACAACTTATGTCATGGATACCGACACCAGCATCAACGTCAGAGACTGAAGGTTCTCGTTCATTGACTTTGCCATCTACGGAATCCTTCCATATGACCTAAAGAAGCAGTCGCAGTTAGAAGGCGCTCGCTTTGGTTCTATTACGATACGGCCACTAAAATGCTTTACTGATGCTCATACGATGGACTTCTCCTCCGATGTCTATCAAAAGAAGAAGCAGTCGAAGCTCTTCGAGAAGCTCATGATGGAACATGCGAAATTCATCAACCAGGTCCTAAGCTACAGGATCGACATCGATGTATGTGCTATTACTGGCCTACCATAATGGCCGATGCTGTCGAATATGCAAAGAAATGTCGTGCTTGCCAGCTACACGTCGACTTCATCTAAAGACCGTCAGAGCTTCTATATCCTATGGTCGCCTCTCGGCCATTTGAAGCCTAGGACATGGACATAGTGGGACCTATCCCTCTCCCTCATCCAGGGGACACCGCTTTATCCTAGCAATCACCGACTACTTCTCTAAATAGGCAGAAGTAGTATAATTGATAGAGATGAAAATCTCAAAGGTGATCAGCTTCATCAAGCCCAGGAGGATCATCCACGACAATGCACAATTCATCAGCCATGCGTTTAGTAGATTCTGCGACAAGAATCGTATTCAAAATGTGACATCAACCGCCTACAATCCGGCAGCAAACAGATTGGCTGAAGCTTTTAATAAAAGCATCATCAAGCTACTCAAAAAGGTCGTGTCATCCAACAAGCGCGATTGGAACGAAAAGCTCGGTGAATGCCTTTGGGTCTATCGCATGATGGTACGGACCCCGACGAGTAAAACACCATTCTCTTTGGTCTATGAAAGCAAAGCAGTACTGTCTCTAGAGATCCAAATCCCCTCACTCTAGGTGGCGACTACAAATTAATTGACAGAAGAGGACAATCAACGTTGCTGTCTATAAGTGTTGGAAGCGTTGGATGAAAAATGCCTCGTGGCTCAACAGCGCATCGAACTTTATTAAGCCCGTATTTCACAGGCTTTCAATAGAAGAGTCAAACAAAGGACTTTCCAAGTAGACGACCTGGTTCTAGCAGTCAGGAGCCCGATGGTGATAACTCACAAGACACCGAGAAAATTCAAACCCAAATGGGAAGGACACTTCATCATAGAAACGGTATACTCAAACGGTGCTTACCGTCTCACTTAACCTAATGGAGACTTGTTCATGATGCCCATCAATGGCAAGTTCCTAAAGAAGTACTACTCTTGACATCCTTTAAAATACACTTCCTTCTCTCCAGCAAGAGAATTTGTGAACTTGATAAACCGAGTTCGCTCCCCTTCTTTGACAATCATATGCTTCTGGAGCCCAATTGTTCCGTTGCATATTTTTCCCAGTAGAAGTACAACCATGTCCATATCACCTTTGAGTTGCTTCTCTACACCCCACAAAGCAGAATTTTATACTACGTAAGATCATGCTAGTTTCCATGTTTACCATGTCCATATTACCTCTGAGTAAACATCCCGTGCAACAACCATCTGAGTTGTTGCACATCAATCATAGAACATCCACATCCATATCACCTCTGAGTTGTTCTATATATCCTTACCGAGTTCACTCCTACCAGTCCTTATCACCTCTGAATAGGAAAGCTGTATCATTAACCCATATTTACCACGTCCATATCACCTCTGAGTAAATATGTCGGTTTCTTCCTTCTCAACTTATTATCTGTACCTAGAAACCAAGGTGCGCAAAAGATAATGGGTCCACCCAAAAGTCACAAATTCATCATAAAAATGAACAAAGCAAAAAATTCTTTATTTTCTTCATCCAATAAGGATTACATCAGCGTTGGAGAGAAGGAAAAACAAACTACATCTTCAGATATCAAAGGAAAGCAAAAGATAGACAGAAACACTAAGACAAAATAGGGACATTGACTTTATTCATATTCCCAGAAACAGCAACTGCAAGGCAACCTACGAATCCTTACAGCCAGGTATCACAGTTGCACTGAGACATGTACCATTCTCTTAGCTATTTTGCATATGAAGGCTCTATTTGGTTTAGATCCTCGGTAGGGGCAGGAGGGTCAGAACTCCCAGTGCTACTATCCTCTGACAGTGGCTCCTCCTTGATAGCAAATTCAACCTTGGGAGTAACTTTCTTCCTGATAGTCACCGATTTCTTCCTTGACTTCAACCTTTGCTAACACCTCCTCCTTAACAGTCACCGGCTCTTGTTTGACGGGAGGAGGCAGTATCTTCTCCTTCATGACAGCCTCCATCTTCGTTATGGATACTACAATAAAATCAAAAAAAAAGTTAGCAAAAGCATTAAAAGATCAAAACAAGCATCTGAGGCGTATCAATAATCTAGTACATCAACTAGGTTGAAACCCATGCGCACAGATAGAATCTCACCAAAGGCGCATACACAAGACCGAGGCCCAGGCGCATTTGAAGAAAAGCTTTGGCGCATCATCATGACCTAAGTCCATGCGTGTCAGCAAAAAAAGCTTCGGCGTATCATCAAGACCTATGTCCATATACATCAGCAAAAGAAGCTTCAGCGCAACATCAGGACAAGGTCCATAGCGCATCAGCAATGGAAAGCCTAGGCGTGTCAATGGGGATGCGACTCATTTCAGTCACACCCACACACCCCAATAGTGTTACAACGAAGTAAAAATACCAAAGCAAAGGATCACCCACCAATCACCGTCGGCCAGACGTCGACGGACGTCGCTATGACGACAGGGACATCCTCCACATCAACCTCCACGGCTCCTTGGCCTTGCCCCTTCCTCGGCCAGCACCACCGCGAAGAGTCTTAGGAGCCATCTCTCTAAGGAAGATATGGTTTTTGAAAGACTCTAAAGGAAGAAGGAGAAGGAGAAAACAAAGTAGAAGACTCTCTCTCCCTCATAACCGCCTATTTATAGGCATGAGCCATGTGCATGAACCGATAAAGGCTGACATCAGCAAAAACTCTTCAGGTCTCATGAAACTGACGGCTGTATGTCTTCCAAATGATTATCATTAATCTTTCAAAATGCGAAGCATTATCTTATTGTATTAAAACTAAGAAAGAGCATGCGCCCCCACGGTCATGCGCCCAAAAGAGCCATGCGCCAGACGAGGACATGCGACCAGAACAAACTACTACCCATGCTTCTTATTCAAAGTATTCCAAACTTGGCAGAAAGTTTTAAAAACTTTGAAGGGGATCTTGTAGAAGTATGCAATTTCAGGCGCATCTAGAAGCCAGAGGTCCTATGTGCCCTAACTCTCGTGCGCCAAAAATCAACATGTGCCAGGAAAGCAGAACACTTGGCACATCAGAAAAAATAACAAAGAGATATAAAAATAGGCCTTAGTTTCATATAAAAGTCGATTACATGTCTAAAACTCTTTTATAAAGGAGAATTCTTTTACAAAGAGAAAGAAAATCCTAAAAGCTACAGCCAGGCGCATCACTTGAAGTATTATTGCCAAGCGCATCATTTATCAGGTGCATCATTCTGAGGCATCACCCAGGCGCATCATCCCATCATATTAGCATAAGCGCATCCCCGTGCATAGTCAGAGCAAATCACTTCTTCGTCGACATGTGGGTACTCTAACAGGAGGAGTGGCTCTTCTAGCCTAACAAAATTGGGGTACGATAGCCCCGATCTACGGCTCTTCCAGCCTAAAAAAAATTGGGGCCCGACCGCCCCGATCTTTGGATGCAATAGGCACCTTCAGCCTGTGTCAGGATACGATAATCCCAATATTTGTATGCAACAGGCACTTTCACAGGCTTGTACGAAAACAGGACCAATAGTGAATAAACCAACTCGGTACATCTTCGTCTTCGGAAGGAGTTCATCGTCAAAGCTTCTGCAAACGAGGGGATCAACAACTCGCCGAGTCCGGGGACCAATCGAGTTCATTTCCATGAGAGAAAGCCAAGTGAAACGAGTAATCTTCACAAAGCTATTTATGTCACGCCCCAATCTCGCAGAGTCCTTTCGTCCTCACTTTGGACTCTGTGAGACCGATCGTCCTCGCTAAGGCGTGATGCCGTGCAATCCTAAGTTGCGCTTGCATAAGGCCAAGACCTGTAACAAGACAAGATAGACAAGGTTGACAATAACGCAGCGGATATATTCAGAATACATGCATTGAACTCAATCATAACAAAACAATTATCTTCTTTATTGATTTCATTTAAACATATTACAAGCTCTCGATTCTCTCTGATACAATGTTACATTCTATCAGAACTTTACAGATTACAATGATCCCGTTCCCATACATTACATCCCTTTATATACAAAACCAAACTCTTATAACAGATGTCATCTTTTGTCATCTCTTCTGATTTCTGGCTCATGAGGATGAGGCTCGGGCTATCGCTTCGGACTATCCTTCTCGATGTATAGTACACCTGTATGTAGACTGATGGTGGGTCAGTATATCAGCATACTGGTGAATTGTGAACAAAGAGCTACATTTGTCTGAAACGATCACTGTTCATTTAGTAAGAAAACGTTTCTTGTGATGTGATCTTGCTACTTTTACCTATGTTCATTCCATGCATAAAGAGTCAGTTTACATCCTTTGAAAACATCTTTTGTAAAGCCACATTTTACTTCAGTTCATTTCAAGCATACAAGGGACTGTTTTGATCCATCTTAGCCGCTGTGCCTCCCTTGGGTTCAGCTCGTCGCTAATCGCTGTGACTCGCATGGGTTCAGCTCGTCGCTAGCCGCTGTGACTCTCTTGGGTTCAGCTCGTCGCTAACCGCTGTAATTCGCATGGGTTCAGCTCGTCGCTAGCCGCTGTGACTCGCAAGGGTTCAGCTCGTCGCTAAGTGGACACTCTTTGCACCGAGGCAATAACTTCTCTGTTTTCTTTTGAAGGCAACGTGTGGATTCTCTTATAAGCATACTCAAAGTCTATCATCCTATTATTAGCAACAACGTTCAATCAAAAATTCAGATTCTTATTAGGCGTAAGCGAATCAGCAAATGAGACTTCGTCCACTCACCCAGATCAATCGTCTTCTATTGTAAAGCCAGCAATTTGATCTTTCTGTCTATCTAGTACCTTCGCGGAGTGGGGCACTACATAATTATCTACTGAAAAAAGTTTCATCCTTGAAACTTAAGGAGAAACTTACGATATCCTTAGCAGCGATAGTCCTCATCCTTCGCCATCATCAATACATGAAATCACAATTCAGATCATATCAAAACTCTTGTTCAATCAAGCATTTCAATCTCAATCAATCAAATCGATAAAACATATGCCGGCATCATAAAAATATTTACGGACTTATAGTATGGAACGTTCATCTCATTGATGATATCAAGAAGACAAGGAAATTTCGATCAGAAGACATGTACGAATTCAATTGAATCAAAATTGGCCAGAGGATCGTGTTGCTCTGATGCCATTCTGTCATGCCCCGATCCCGCAGAGTCCTTTCGTCCTCGCTTCGGACTCTGTGAGACCGATCGTCCTCGCTAAGGCGTGATGTCGTGCAAGCCTAAGTTGCGCTTGTACAAGGCCAAGACCTGTAATAAGACAAGATAGACAAGGTTGACAATAACGCAATGGACATATTCAGAATACATGTATTGAACTCAATAATAACAAAAAAATTCTCTTTTTATTGATTTTATTTGAACAGATTAGAAGCTCTCGATTCTCTCTGATACAATGTTACATTCTCTCAGAACTTTACAAATTACAATGATCCCGTTCCCATACATTACATCCCTTTATATACAAAACTAAATTCTTGCAACAGATGTCATCTCTTCTGATTTCTGGCTCCTGAGGATGAGGCTCGGGCTATCGCTTTGGACTATCCTTCTCGATGCATAGTACACCTACATGCAGACTGATGGTGGGTCAACATATCAGCATACTGGTGAATTATGAACAAAGAGCTACATTTGTCTGAAACAAACACTGTTCATTTAGTGAGAAAACGTTTCTTGTGATGTAATCTTGCTACTTTTACCTATGTTCATTTCATGCATACAGAGTCAGTTTATATTCTTTAAAAACATCTTTTGTAAAGCCACATTTCATTTCAGTTCATTTCAAGCATACAAGGGACTGTATTGATCCATCTTAGCCGCTATGCCTCCCTTGGGTTCAGTTCGTCACTAACCGCTATGACTTGCATGGGTTCAGCTCGTCGCTAGCCGCTGTGACTCTCTTCGGTTCAGCACATCGCTAACTACTGTGACTCGCATGGGTTCAGCTTGTCGCTAGCCGCTGTGACTCGCAAGGGTTCAGCTCGTTGCTAAGTGGACACTCTTTGTACCGAGGCAATAGCTTCTCTGTTTTCTTTTCAAGGCAACATGTGGATTCTCTTATAAGCATACTCAAAGTCTAGCATCTTGTTATTAGCAACAACGTTCAATCAAAAACTCGAATTCATATTAGGCATAAGCGAATCAGCAAATGAGACTTCGTCCACTCACCTAGATCAATCGTCTTCTGTTGCAAAGCCAACAATCCGATCTTTCTGTCTATCTAGTGCCTTCGCGGAGCAGGGCACTACAATTTATAGGTCGGGGCAACCCTCGCCCATGTGCCAAGTGGTAGTCTCCTCGTTTTGTGAAATAAATTTGCATTAATGATGATGAATCTGCCTCTTCGTATTCAGCCAAGTCAAAACGGCCATTAAGGCCTCGAAAAACTCAACAAACAGACCAATGAGGCTGCGCCATGTAGCAGATGCGCCATCAGCACTACCGCTCTGTATCGATAAGATATCGACCCATGCGCCTAGTATGGCACGAGCTGATGCGCCCATTAGAAATCGTCACCCATTAAGAATTTAATGCTACGTGATAGAGTTGGCAGCACATTCCCCAAAGGATGACCAATCGACATTTTTTTGTACGAAACGAGAAGCCGCGGATGTCAGCATCATTATTTGCCTTTTTTGTCGGCTACAGCTGTCCTTGCCAGGTGGTCGATCGATCATTCACATGTGCCCATGCATCCATGTGCCTCAAAAATTATACGTCCCCGACTCGCTCCTGATCCTAAAAGGCAAAAGCTAAGTCTTTGCATGCGCCTACATAGCCATTCGCCCAAAACTCAGCCTATACCTCAGAAGCCATGCACTCAGACTGGTCTATCATAGACCAAGTCGCCCTCCATGTGCCTAATCCTAGGTGCATCCGGACAGATCATCTTCCACAAAATTAGAGATCTTTGAGTCACATAAATGCGTCACGTGTATTCTTACTCAGTTCTGCTCAAGAATGGGTTCTAACCACCCAAAATCTTAGCAACAATCGAATCTCTACAACCACCATGTGTCAGCTCTACCGCAGCCCAACAGAAAAGTTTAATAGATTTAGCTTCAACTCAGGGCGTATCGTCCATGCGCCCTACAACATTATCCACGTGGCGTTCCCACGTACATGCGCATCCTACATATGCATACATGAGCAGACCAGTCTGCTGCATATAAATAGAAGAAACATTCTTTCATCCATTGAGGGATCATCATATCTACATACAGAGACAAGAAGAGACATATAATGTCTAATTCTCTTCCAAATGCTCAGGCATCTAGAGCAGCCCAGACCTTCAGAGAATTCAAGATCGTCGTTAGATCGTAAAAGAGTCAACGTATTACTACTCGATCTACCGATACAGTTCCCAAATAAAGACAAAAGTGTACTCCTAGGACTACGTCTAAGTCCTACATTGTATACTATTCTGTTTGAAATTGAAATACCAAAGTTTTATCAATTAAAAATCCTTATTGTAATTTTGATGGCAAACACAAGCCTATCACATAACGCTCTAATATCTCAAGGCACCGTTTATATTTACATTGTACATCAGATTTTACTTACTGCTTTATATTCCAGTTTTACCTTATATCTCACACCATGACATGATATTCAGTCTACCGTGTACTGTTTTACTTCTAGTCTTGATATCTGTCTTGTATTTATTATTACTGTTTCTTATAGTATTTGTCAACTCATTGGAACTGCTGTTAGTTTATGTACTTCGCTCCAATCCTGACTGGTTATGTTGACAAATTTTACTAATTGTTATGCCCCATATTATTGAACCACATGATGACGCTAGCAGAGACGGATCTCGATGTTTATTCTTTGTGAGTTGTCTCCCGGGAGTTTTAGGCCTGGTAGTTTGATTTAGTTTTGTTATTATTTTGCCTCCGATACATTCTGGTCTTGTATATGCATTTGTAGACTCTTTCTGTTTAGTGTTATTGATATCTTTCTATTTATATCTTCTTAGATATTTGTGATTTGAGTACATATTGTTGTTATAGATCTTTTAGATATTGAGATATTTGCTGGTACTTAACAGTGCTCTACCGTCGATATTGTGGCGTAAGCTGGGCGTAGCCCACGTACTTGTGTCCGAATATCCGGGTGCGGATTGTGACACATTTTTATGGTGGCCCATGCAGGTCTTCTTCGCAACTAAATGCAAATCGTGGTAGTATTTAGGCTTAGCCGTACAACTGAGAGCCTGAACTAGGATTTGGAAATTGAACCATAGAATGTTTTAGGAGTTTTGGTACTAAATCACATATTAGGATCTTTTGATAGATTCTAGGGATGACCCCTGAGAATCTTACTTTAAAACTATATTGAGTCTATTTTCATTCATTTTTGCTTATCTTGATTTTCGAAATGCCTGTCCGTTGCCGAACCCTATTCTTGCATGAAGATAAGTTTTATGGACTCTAGAAGGAACAAAAGAGTAGAAATTGAACTTCTATCCATTAGGATTGGTAAGAGGAGATGATCAGACAATCTTATATATAAAGGTTGAGATTATTTTAGGAAATATGAATTTTAACCAATATAGTACGTTTGGGAGGGTTTCATGAAAAAGTTGAGAAATAAATGGAAGATAAAAATATAGAAAAACATGGATTATATAGCCAGGCTGAGAATAATTAGTGAATGTGGGATATAGTTTGAAGATTTGAGGATAATGTCGTACGAACTTGCGACAAAAAAAAGTTAAAGAGGAGATTTATATAATTTTATAGTGGTAAGAGCTATCGAAGAGAATGTTGGATTATCTTGCTTGAGTAGCCAAGAAGGTAGCACGAGACGCGATTGTTACACTAGGGATGAAATTTCTAAAATTCAAGGAATTACCAAGACAAAATGGTAGAAGGATTTAAATAAATTTCCAAGAGTGATGACTGAGAATTGGATTAGGGATAATTGAGGTTTACGACCTATTTAGAGAATTTGGTAAGGCCAGAGTCATACAACTTGGATCAGTTCCTGACACATGGAATTTTAAGAATAATTACCTATATAGGAATTATGATTCCTACGAAGTTGTCAACAAATTTATTTTTGACTATGAAAAAAAATTGAGGGTGCTCAAATAGGATAAAGGATTATTTTGGGACTAGACTTCTATGACCCCATTTTTAGAAAATCTCAATGGTATAGATTTAACATTTTGTGGATGATAAGGGAGATGAAATTTTTATTTATTAGAAGATCCCGACAAACTTAGACATGAAGGTCTAGAAGAATTTGTATGGATAAAGGACCTCAGGTATGGAGGTTAGGTACAAGGTTATCAGTAGTGGATAACTAGTGACTTGGAGTCATGAAGAGGATTAGTGAAGAAAAGTTTGATTATTAGACAAGACGAACACCTTGGAGGTTGAGAAATTTTGTTTCTATTAAATATGGACAAGTGCAAGAAAAGGGAAGGAGACGATTTTGTAATGACCAAATGAGCAGAAAAAATCTCTATCATCAATTCTTTGTCTTGTCATCATTTCTACGTCTTAATTAATTCTGTTCTGTTTACGTTGACCAACTACCTCATATTTAAATCAGTTAGCTACACTTTGGACTCTTTGAATTCTTGCCTCTCTTTACTTGGGAAAGGTCGAGGAATACTATAATCATCTAGCTCGGAAAAAAAAAGAGAATTGCTATCAAGTGGTAATCTTGGTTGGAATATAAATGTTGGACTTTTAGATAAAATTTGGGATAAAGATATGCATGTGATTTGAAATAAAATCAAGAGGCCAGTATTATCAATTTGGAAATGATTACACTTGGAGAATTATTTTGAGTATGGATTGCTTTAGGAGGAACGAAGAAGGATTTCAAGAATTGGAATGTGCATTAATTTTGGCAGCATACGAAGCAGAGTGAGATGATTACCTTAGCTTTCCTATAAAATTTTGTCGTTTTTTTTCCTATCATAGTAAAAAGGAATTTGAATTTTCCCTATCCTTGAATTATCCTTAAGTTTCAATATCGCTAAATTCTAATTCCCTTGATCATGACCAATCGATTTTTGGTCGTTTTCTTTATCATGCCATGGTTCTTGATTTTGACTATACTCAAGTGATTTAAAATTCAACCATGACTTGGATTTCAATCTTTGTGTTGCTCGTGTTCAGACTGCGATTTCGTTCATCATCATCCCTAAATCATTTTTGATCAAGGATCGATCGACCATACCTTCGACCGCGTCATATTTCAAATTATGAACATGTTTGGATTTCAATGCCATTATCACTCGTACCTAAATCCAACGTTTATATTATCCATCAAATCTAAATACTATTTTGACTAAGGATAGACCGACCTTATCTTTGATCGTGTCTGAATTTAGATGCTAATAACACTCGTGCTTAAACCTTCGATTTATGTCTTACTAATCACTAAGTTCCATTTTAATTTTTGTTTGACTTAACTGCTACTATTAATGTTTGGTCGTGCCTAGATGATGGCTGGCTAGACAACATTGATTTTCCTTGATCGTGATTAAAGATCGCATCTATACGTATTAATTTACCATTGAAATCGTGCCTAAAATTTGATCTTCGATCAGGACTATCTACCAACTTAGTCGTGTCAAAATTTAAGTTGATTATGTCTGAATAAATTTTTTTTTCGTGCATAAATTTTGATTTTCTAGTCACCCGTGCTCAGATTTCATTCCAGATCCTGCCCGTGTTTAATTGTTTTCCATAATCTCTCATAAATCGTGCCTAAGTGATTTCAAATCATTTTTTTCAAGGTCTTAATTGCGTCAGAATTTTGATTGTGATTCTTAGAATTTGATCGTGCTAAACCCTTAATTATTCTTAATATTGCCCGTCATTCCGTATTTAGTCGTGCCTACACGAATTTGGAATTCGATTATCTTGTTCATGTCAAAATCATCCTTTAGTCACGCCTAAGGTAATGACTAAACTTTCTATCGTATTTTGATCCCCTACCAACCTTAAATTTGAGGACAAAACTTCTTTAAGGATGGTAGATTTGTAACCTCCGTAATTCAAATTTTTGGATTTTACTGTTTTCCAAAAATTTTCTGGATCTTGAAAAAAAATGTGAAATTTATATAAGAAACGTATTTTTGAATCGTAATATACTATCGATATATTGATGGAATCTTGGTTTGAGAAAAACTATGTTTTATCCTAAATTATTTCTTGCCCACATTCTGAAATTTCATAAGTTATAATCATTTCTTTTATAAAGAAAATGTTTGTTAAATTAGATTTTTGTAAACATATATATATATATATATATTATATATATATATATATATATATATATAGACCAAAATCCTCCTTTTTTATTCATTCAAGACGTAAAATGCCGAAGCCTTTACAAGTAAGCGCAAAAGGAAAGAAACGACAAGAAATGAGAGCCGTACAGGGCAAAAAGATCATAGGCCCATAATGACGATGCCTATAGAGAAACCAAACCAAAAGACGCAAAGTTCGAGGAGCTAGGAAAGAAGAGAGTTCTAAAAGAGAAGCTGGTCATGCGAGCAGAAGGATCTGATCTTTAGGCCCTGACGGAGAACCTCCCTAATAACCTGGTCGGCTAAGTACTGGTGACCTTCGTATCTCGCCTTATTGCAATTCTTCCAAAGGACCCACATAGCGGCCGTCGTAACGATCTGGTGACCGTAGGAAGTAGAGGCCCAACCTGCCAAGAGATCGTTGAAGCGCCCACCTGATGCTGCCCGTATTGCTGATTGAGGACCCTCCAGACTTTGAACGGTAATTCCCCTTGACAGAAGTTATGGTCGGTGGTTTCAGTCTGACGCTTCGAGCAGCAATTACACGCAGACGTAAGGCTGAACCCAACGGTGGTGAGATTGTCATCGATGGGCAGCTTCTTGCGAAATGCTCTCCAAATAAGGAAGGACCATTTATTGGGGATGCAGGTCTGCCAGAATGCCGCGATGGTAGGGGATGGCACCCGTATACCCCAAACCACCTTTCTCGTCGAGCTGACCGAGAAGGATCTCGAAGCCTCGGCTGACCACCTTATCTCATCGGGCTCGGGACCTAGCCTAATATCGTCGTTGTGAATGCACTCTACCGCCTCTTTCCCAACCCAATTCCGGTTCCGGTTCCAATTCTAGTCATTTCCTGGTTGGTCCCACAAATCCTTGATCTTGATGTATCTCAGAGCCGTCGGGCGGCTGGGAAGCAAGGTGTATCCCGTCCAACGTCCCAGGAAGGTCGGAGCTTTGCCATTACCCAGTTGAAGCCTTATCACCGGTTCAGCTATGGATCGCCTATTGAGAATGCGCCGCCAAGCTGCAGAAGATCTGCTGTTGGCGATAGCCAGCGATGGGTGCATATGTTTGAAGTACCTGGCCTTCATAAATTTAGTCCATAAGTTCTGACTAGAACATAGCTTCCACCACATCTTCATAGAGAAGGCGTCCACGGGAGAGTTTGGTGAATCCTAGACCCCCCTCGGCGGTGGGCCTAGCCATGGAGTCCCAACTGGCCTAGTGATGTCTGTCGTGGCCATCACTGTGACCCCAAAAGAAATTGGAGATGATGCTTTCAAGCATAGAGCGAACTTTCTTTGGGGGGAGCACGCATCCAGGATATAAATGGGGACGGAGGTAAGCACATGTTTTAGAAGGATCATCTTACCGCAAGGGGATAAAGTAGCATTGTGCCATCCTTCAATTTTCTTCTTGATTCTATTAATCAGCTCCTGAAAAATGCCAGCGCTAGATTTGTCGTACACTAGCGGACAACCAAGGTAGTGGAACGGCAGGTGATCGACGACAAAGGAGGTAATTCTGGACAGGCTGGCCGCTTGATCTCTCTTAATGTTGTGATGTGCATAGATCACACTCTTGGCGGGGTTGACCTTCTGGCCAGAGCACCTGTTGTATTTGTTGAGCGTGTTGTGGACTACCTCCGCTGACCCAACGTCCTCCGATGAGAAAATAAGGATATCATCGACGTAGGCCAGATGAGTAATAATCGGGCAGCCGCTGACCGTGTGGAAGTGCTTAAAGTTTGTTTTACTAGTCATACAATTCAGCTGTCTGTTCAAGCGTCTACCGCGATGATGAAGATGGTGGACGATAACGGGTCACCCTGCCTAACCCCACGACTGGATTTAAAAAAACTGCCAGCTTGTCCGTTGATGACCGTAGAGAACCAGGAGTTGCTGATCGATCTCCAGACTACGTTGGTCCATGTTTCCGAGAATCCAAAGGCCCTGAGCACCCATATCATGAATTGCCAATCCAGTCAGTCATACGCTTTCTCCGTGCCCAGTTTGATGGCTATGTTGCCCCCCTCGTTGGGAACTTCATGCAGGTGATGAGTTCCTGAGCCAGTATGATATTGTCTTGGATGTTTCTACCCTTGACAAACCCACTCTGCTCCTCAAGATTATCTTGGGGAGAATTTCGGACATGCAGGAGGCGATGATTTTGGAAATGATCTTGTTAGTGAAAGTGCAGAGACGATGATAGGGCAAAAATCCCGAAATGTCTTCGGATTATCTTTTTTGGGGATAAGGATCAGGTTAGGCTCGATATGGCTCTAGGGTAAGTTGCTCCCTGAAAGAAGGTTGTGACTGCATGGATGTTATACTTGATGATCTCGCAGCAGGTATGACAAAATACACCCGAAAAGCCATCGGGTCCTGGTGCACTATGTTCATCAAGTGCCCACACCGCATCTTTCACCTCGCTTTCGGGAGGGGAAGTTCCAGCCGGTTGTTGTTGTCATCGTTGATGAGGTGAGGTATCTTTGCCAGGATAGAGTTTTCTCTGTATATCATTTTTGGTGAACAATTGGGAGTAGAACTTAGCAGCAGCCACCTGCATCCCCTGTTGGTCATTGATGATGTTCCTTGATTCATCGACTATCTGATGCATGGTCAGTTTTTGTCTACGACCGTTGATGCAGGCATGGAAATAGCTCAAAATTTTGTCCCCGTCACTGTTCCATCTCAGCCTCGCTTTTGTTTCTAAAAATTGGTCTCAACTTTCAGTCGGAATTTTAGAATAGATTTGGTGAGATTAAGGGCCGTCCTGGCCATAGATGAACGCTCAATCGCGAAAAGAGTTTCAGCTCGGGTGACATCATCCTCTGCGACCCGAACGGCCTGAAAAATGTCCCCATATGCCTGTTTGCTCCATATCGAAAGGGCATGCCTTGTGGCCTTGAGCTTGTTGGCCAGTCTGGTTAGTGGTTTGGGTGAGTCCTCGTGGGCCAAAGCTTCCTCAACAGTACGCTTAAATTGAGGGTGTTCGATCCAGAAGTCAAGGAAGCAAAGGTTTTTCTGATCTGGATGGATTTGCTTTTGACTTCGACTAGAAGGGGGTTGTGGTCTGATTCGGTAGAATTGAGGTGGGATAGTTTAGAGGTAATCCCTGATTCCTTCCATAGGGAATTTGTGAGGGCCCTATCTAGACGAGAGTATTGCCGTCGGTCGCCTTCCTGTATGTTGCACCAGGTGAAAGTGTTGCCGTTGAACTGGAGAGGGGAGAGATGGGCGTTAAAAATGAAGTTGTTGAAATCTTGTATGGCCATGAGAGGGGGAGGATGGCCGCCAGTCTTCTCTTCCCTGCAGGTAATAGCATTAAAGTCCCCAATACAGAGCCAGGGGAGGTTAATGTGGTTGTGGTGGATGTCAATGAGATCGTTCCAGAGAAATTTATGTTCTGCGATATCACAACTGCCGTAGACAGCTGACAGGATGGCTCGCTTAGGGATCAAAGGGTATTCCATCCAGCAAGAAAGAGCCTGCTTCGAATCCTGGATGACTCCGATATTGACGTTCTTTGAACAGAGGATCCAGATATCATGTCTGCCGGCGATGGCTGTTGTGAAGCCTAATTGCAACTGTATGGTTTTGATTTTCTTAGGGGGAATTTTAGGTTCAAGGATGATCATGATGTCAATCTTATGAATTTTGTTGAGACTGATAAGACGTCTCATGGTGGGTTTGTTCGCCAGACCTCGAACATTCCAAGAGAGGATGTTAAACATTAAATGATGCTTGGGGGGTGATGTTTGTCCGCTTGGCTACGGACTTGGTGCGCATGGCTGATGGCTCGGATGCTCCGTTCTGTTCAATCTTTTTTCTGGAGAAAGTTGTCTCGGCAAACAATATGCTGGTAATGTCGAGAGCGGGCTCCTCCGGAGGGGGGGTGGGTGGTAGCTATGTGATGTGGTTAAGCAATTCTCCAGCCAAGTCCAGGGTGGGCTCCTCGGGAGGGATGCGGAGGGTGTCTTCGTTGGAGCTAGTTGGATCTTCTGTGGTTAGAAGATATCCAGCAACGATAACCTGTTGTCCCCGAAGGACCTGCTCTGGTCCCAAGATAGCAAGGGCTTCAGCACCAGTGGTCGCACTGGCTTCAGCCCCGGGGATTTCATTATTGGAGACGTGGATAGCTAAGGGCTGTGTTAATCCGGAAGGGTTCCCTCCATGTCCTTATTATATATATATATATATATATATATATATATATATTATATATATATATATATATATATATATATATATATATATATATATGGCTGGACAGGTGAGCTCTGCTCCCTGGGTCGATCTACGCTGGGGATGGCCGCCCCCTTGGTGGCCGGCTTGGTGGGCGCCGCCCTGGCGCGCCACCACCTGGCAGCCAGCGCCGGACTCCACCGCCGGCCTTCTCCCCATGCCGCCCCCCTTCTCGCGGTGACCCCTCTCGACGGTGCCGCCTTGCTGTCCGCGATGTTGCCGCCCGCTCCCTCCTCCCGGCGCCGGTCCCGGCACGCCTCGTCCCCCTCCATCCCATCCCCCGCCCTTCCCCTCCCTCATCGGCGTCGCCGTCGACGGCAGCGGCGCCTCCGGTCCAGGGATGGTCATCCTCCGCTTGCCGCGGTGCCGATCGTTGAGCCTCCCGCTCCGGAGCCCCCTCTCGTTGCTCCGCCGGCAGAGCCTCCTCGCCCGGCGGCCCCCCCTCAGAGATCCCCTCTCCGGCGCAGCTTCTCGCCCCCCCTTTCATCGCCGGCTACCCACCTCGCTGCGGCGGCGGCCTCATCATTGGCTTCTCCGGGGCTCTCCCCGGCGTCGGCGGATCCCTCTCATTCGACCCGCGAGCCTCTCTCCTGGGCCAGCGTGGCCGCTCGGCGGCTGCCAGTGGACGGCGGTCCGTGCCCGTCGGTGTCGGCGTCTTCGTCTCCCCCGCCTTCCGGCACAGCGCGGTCTCCCAGCGGTGGCCTCTCCGTCTCCGTCGCCGCCCCTCCTACCGACAGCTCCGAGCTCCCCTCATGGACGGCTCCTCCGCCCCCTACGATCTCGGCGCTTCCGGCGCGTGCTGGAAGCCACACCCCCCCCACCCCACCGCTAGGCGTCCCCCTCTCCGGGTCCGTCCCCGCCGACGCCTCGGCCCACCGCCCCCCCGGTCCTCCCTTCCCCTCCGTCTTCGCCTTCACTCTCCAGCGCAGGCTCCTCCTACGCGGCCGACTGTCCTCCCCTACCCCCGGGCCTGGGCGTCCTCTTCTCCGCCGTTTCTCCCCAAGCCGGCCCCCCCCCCCTCCGCCTCCCAGAGGATTCCCTCCCCGCAGGCCCCCCGGCTCTTGGCGTCCCCTCCTCCCCACTTCCCCTCCGCCCCGTGCCCCCCCCCCGCCCGCTCCCTCCCCCCGGAGGTCGACCCCCCCTCCGCCCGCTGAATCTCTAGCTCCGCTGGCTCCGGGCCCCCTCGCCGGATCCGAGCTGGCCTCGGTAGGCGCGCGGGCGCGGGGCCCGAGCCCCCCTAGTGGTCTGCGCCCATCGGGCCGCGCGTCGCGTTGGGCAGTGCGCCCTCAGCGCATGGGGCAGTGCCCCGCCACGTAACCCCCGGATTTCAAATTTTGAAATCCTTTTCTTTTGGGTTTTCCAAAAAAAAAAAAAACACACACACCACACAAATCCCCGTAGGGCCGAGCGCCCTCACCCGCCCACCTCTTTCATTGCTACTTTCGTAATTTTTTTTAATTTCTAACTTGTCCTTTGTATTTTCTACTTTGCTTATCAGGGTCCTTTTTGTGTGTTGGACACTGCCACCTGTACTGCTTGTTATGAGCCTCCTTTCCTATTCAATAAATTGTTGTTTGGTTTAAAATATATATATATATATATATATATAAGAAATCAAATCCATATAAAGGAGTCCCAACTCAGGAGACACATGAGGCGATTAGCCAAAACTGTATCCAAAATGGTATCTACAGAATGAAAAGTATACCCTCTCCCAATATGGTACGTATAAAATGAAAATGTATATCCTCCCCCTACCCCCCCCACCCCATGAAACATCAACCCACTCCTACCAACCTCTCCGCCATGTCTCTCGTCACCTGGTCACTTCGTCTTGTTGCCTTGCCTATCTGTTATTTAATCTCTATGATAATCTGCTGTGCCTCTAACTTTAATCCTTCGAATCTAATTTGTTTCTATTTTTCCAAACTACCCAGATGGTAGCTAGGAAAACTAAAAGCTGTAATTTAATATTGGGTCCCTCGGACCATATTCTAAACTGATTCAAGATTCCACTCTCCGAGTCCCTCAGGAAAAGGAGAACCTAAGGTGTTTCCAAACGAAGCAGCTAAATCCCCATCTGCGAAGAGGTGGTCGATGGATTCGGCCTACAGCCTCCGTTAACAATGGCATTTCGAAGTCATCGAAAAACCACTCAAAGCAAGAACATCGTCGGTTGGAATTTTTCGTTTGAAGATTCTCCACCCTAAAATCGACCATTTCAAAGGGCATTGCTTCAACCAAAGCTTACCATAGATTATCTCTAGAGGACCAGCAGCTTTGATTCTCTCTCTAGCCGACGCGGTAGAGAATCTCCCCACACAGCCCGGCCTTCATATCCAAGCGTCCTTCGTATCTGAGATCATCACCGTCGATTCTTTGATGGCAGTAGCAGCTTCCTCCCCAAATTTGAAGAGAATCTTCGGGAGATCCTACCCCTCATCTGCCGTCTAGAGGTCGCGCACCTGTGTGGCTCCCGACAAGACCCTTCTATGGCCAAGCTTTCTGGCTCCCGTCCAGTCCTCTTCTGCCACGTCCTCAGCTCCCCTTCCGATACGAACGACAATATGGTGCTCCCCTATTTCTCTTTCGGTCACTAGCCGTTGCCAAATTGCGGACGCATTGCTGTTAGCGTGCGCACGCCCCGGGTGAACGTGCGAGCAGTACCTAGCCTTGAAGAAATCCGTCCACAGTGACTCGCGGGTCCGAAGCATCCACCAGAATTTGACCGCGAAAGCGTCCATCATCTCTGATAGCCTCCGAATCCCAAGTCCACCTTCCATCTCCGGTCTCGCAACAGTGTTCCAACAAGCCCATCTTCTTGTTGATCCCAACTTTATAGCCCCATAGGAACCCATTACAGAGTCTCTCAATGAATTGGAGAACCTATTGTGAGGACAACACACAGATAAAATGTAAGTCGGCATGGATGAGAGAACGTGCCAGAGATGGATTACTTTCCTCCCAAAGATAGGGCTGTGTTGTGCCAACCGCCGATCTTCTGTTTGATTTTTTCCACCAACGGCTCATATAATGCAGCTTTCCTCCTTCCGTAGTGTATATATATATATATATATATATATATATAATATATTTATATATATATATATATATATATATATATATATATATATATATTTTTTTTTAAAGAAAAAATAATATATATAATATAGATATATATTATATAGATATATATATATCTAGATATATATATATATATATATTATATATATATATATATATTTCTTTTTTAAAGAAAATATATATATCTATATATATATATATATATATATATATATATATATATATATATTATATATATATATATATATCTATATATATATTTTCTTTAAAGAAAATATATATATATATATAATCTTATATATATATATATATATATCTATATATATATATATATATATATAT